>QFDD01000043.1:0-93172 GCA_006871305.1 Vachellia collinsii | reverse complement strand
CGAACAGTGGGCTATGTTCAGGGGGCTAAGAGTTGCCTGGGAGTTTGGTGTTAGGAAAGTAATTCTAGAAACGGACGCGAAGTCTTTAGTTGATTTGGTGAAGAGTAATACAACAATTAATGCTTGCAGCTTGATGGTCAAACAGATTTTGGAATTTTTGAGTTACCAATGGGATCTACAAATTATGTGCATCTCCCGAAGTCAGAACCAACTGGCAGACGCTCTTGCCAAGGAAGGTTTGAGTAACTCTGCGATGTTAGACTGCTGCCCAATCCATTTGCAGTCCTTGTTAGACACTGAGAGTATGGGATTAATTTCCCCTTAGTTTATTTTTCTGTTTTTCTTCTAAGGCTATGCCTTCTTTTGTAACCAAAAAAAAAAAAAAAAAAAGTATGCAGCTATTGTTTAGTCACTAATCACGCTTCGTCTATATTTTATACCAACACACACACAAGCACAAAAGAAAATTGATGGACTTTATACCAAAAAAACATTTTTTTTAAGAAAAATTCACCAGTTATATTGAGGACTTTATATCTTCAATTTCTCGGAAACACGGGAAACGGATACCATGGATCGAAATGAACAGTGAGAAGAGACATAAACACTGATGCTACGAGACATGCTTGATTTGGATAATGTAAGGTCTCAAGCCACAACAGATTCTCTCAAAGTTTGATCATTATATTATTGTTGGAATTTTACCCCTAGTGGATCGGAAGTAACTAAAGATCCTCGCGTGAGGTTTATTTTGGAGCGATCCTCGGGCATTTATCTGGTTTGGGTACTCTAAGGAGGCTGTAAACCAGACTTGCAGTGGTGGCCCTCATAATAGAGCTACTGATGTACACCAAATGTTTTTAAAGATGCCGAAGACAATGGCTGGCCCCAGACTTCTTGCAGGATTCATGGAAGCTCCGGTAATAGGCCTGCAAACAGAGAGCTCTGTTATATAGTAAGAACTTTGAATAGAGAGAACACAAACAGCAAAATATTTGTCTTCCCTTTTCGCCATGGGTTTAGCAAGTCAGTTGACGTGATCAAAAGAAAGAAAGAAAGTAGGCAGTTTATTTACCCAACAACGATTACATTGATTAGAACTGCCGTGCCTATTGCAAGTCCAGCGAGGTCTTTGCGTTGTTTCAATCAATGCATAATCAAGAAACGGGTTTCAATCTTTCAAGTTTTGAAAATATCACTAGTGATCAGGAAGCATACCCCTCTGTGATCAGTGGCAACGCCGCAAATAGTGAACATTAGTATGAAAGTGGCTATGAACTCCCATGCGATGGCCTCAAGATGAGTCGTTGACCTTGAGTACTGAGTCAACACCACCCCAATGTTCTCCTTCCCCTCACACAGCACCTTGAGGGTAAGGCTTGCCAGTGTAGCTCCCATCAATCGTCTGGCACAGCACGTAAATAGGCGCCTGACAACCACAAAATTTTGTGATTCGTCGGAGAAGAGATCTGTATCTGGATATATCAAAGCTCACTTCATATGTAAGGAATTGCTATAAGCTTTTTGTGTGTGTCTTACGAGCGAGGGCTTACAAGTTTGAATGGAAGTTTGCGAGCAACAGTAGCTGCTATAGACACTGCAGGATTAAAGTGGCTACCGGAGATATGACCGACTGAATATGTAGCCACCGTCAAGGAAAGACCCGCAGAAATTGCCACTCCTACCATGTCAATCTGCTTCACGTTACTGACCAGACCATCCCCCCATCCCACGAATATAAGAACATAAGTGCCTGCGAGCTCTGCTAGACCCTATTAAACCCAACCTCGGGATTAACGATATCGCTGCTTTTGTTTATCTATTGGAAAATGACGTGGCTTAGTGTTTGGTTTAAGAGCTACCTTTTGGAAACTATTTGGAGAGGCGTCTTCAGCCTCTAATTGGCTCGTACCTCTTTGGTTGCCATCATCATAGTACTTTTATTCTCTCATGGTTTGTTCGAATGATACTCCAAACTTAGGTGGTGGGGAGTGTATATGCTACTGCTACAATCCTGTTAAACCTGGGAATGAATATGAAGTTTGCCTGCAAGCACGCATTCATAGCAGGCGATGCGAGGCTAGCTCGCTAATTTGTCTTTTGCAGCGAACTCTCGTGTTCGTCTCGGGAATGACACGTTTATTTATAATATTAGCTGATGCATGCACTTTGTTTTGACCTGCAAATCTGGTCAATGGAAGTCCCATCCCAGGTCGGCAAAATTTTGAAAGTAAACTGGGGAGGTGAAATCGAACATTCCGGTTGGCAAAAAAAAAAAGAAATCGAACATTCCGGGTGGGTCAGATCGTTCTCTAGCCTTGCACTTTATTCTTTATAACTGGTTCCAGGTTTACGTACAGTGATGATCAACTAGCGACAAACAAACTTACAAACAGACTACGACACGCATATTACTACTAATTACAAAATGAATTTTCCTACGAGAAGGATCACTGGCTGTCAATACGAAACGCGATGCCAAAAATTCCTGTTCTGTCACGTATAATGGAGGGAGAGGCAGGATATTGATAGAAATTTTATATTTTGCCATGGAAGAAACCGAATCGAGACGTGATTTGTTTGTTACTTCGGTAATTTTCATGTATATTTCGCTCCAGTTCATCCTTCACCTGAAGAGAAAAAAATGATGAAGCAGGAATCCCACTCCCCGAATCATCAAAAGTGATAAACTCCCCCAATCCATCAGATTTGAACCATCCAAATATAATTTTGATGGTTCAGATCTATTTTTTTTTATTTTTTGTTTTTATGAAAAACTTATGTTAACTGGTATAAAATTTAAAATAAAATCAATCTCTTAACAATCATATTTTTAAATAATGACCTTTTTATAAAAAAAATTGCTAGTTTAAAAAAAAAATCATATATGGATTGTCCAAAATCAAATATAAATGGTCAATATCTAATTAATTGAATGAACTCATCATTTTGATAAATACCTTAAACAGGTCACTCCTTGGTTATATATATATATATCCGTCATTACAATCCTTAACAAGGAACTTGAAGAATATTCAATTCACATCCAATGCCATGGTCTCTTTTATGTTCTTATTTCTAACAAATTACAAGCTGTGGATTTTGCTTTCCACGTTGGGCTGGGCACTCAAAAGAAAAAGATAGGTCGTGTTAATGATAATAAACATGATTGGTGGCCGGAACGCGCTTATGACGTCAGGATACTAACTTGACGTTACGGAGCTTTTAAAGACCATCAATTGGTCTAGATAACGCCTTCTGACCCATGTCATAGTAAAACTCAAAAGATCACTTGCAATAACAAACCATCTTTAGTTTACGGAATCGGAATACTAAGGAATATAATGTAATGTAATAAAACGTAATGGAATGTAATGTAATGATGTTTATATTAATTTGTTTGGTTCACTATTAAGGAAAGATGATGCATGCCTATAAACATGTTTAGTTGGATTACAAAGAACATGGGAATGGGCAATAATAATATAATAAAAGATAAAATTATCTATTATAATAGCCCATGTAAATCATATTTATACATAAATAAAGGGGAGAGGAAACAACATCTAAGCAAAAGTTAGCTAGGTGATAACATTGTCATTCAACGGCATGATTGTACTCTTATTGATGACATTTGTTGGAATATATATATTAGTTAATACATGTTTGTTAATTAAAATTGTCTATATATATATGTGTGTATTACAATAAGAAGTATAATTTGTATATAAATAATATACAAATTTCATACATGTTAGTTAATACATGTTAGTTTTGCGTTGAGTTTTTCTCATAGTTATATTTATATGGCAATTTAAATAATATTAATCCTAAACAGATGGATAAAAAAGATACCCAAAAACACATAAAAAACAATTTCATATAAATAAAAAAAAATTCCTCTTACATACTTATAAGCAACTCTGTAAAATCAATCAAGATAAATTAATCTAAACACTAGTTAGCTTTTAGATTCATGTTAACTACTGAAAGATATTTTTTCACAGGCCTGAAGAGAATACTTGACGTTAATTTATAATCGCTGTGAAGTTATCCATGGACTTTACCGTCTGCAGATCAAGAAAATATTAAATTTTAGATAAGAACAGAACAAAAGAACAACATCACCACACAAGTATTTAGAAAGACAATGTAGATTTAAAAGAATAATTTTTGAACCACAGATAGAAAAATTATTCACCCCTCAATTCTTAATATAAAATCTACTTTTCATGATAAAGTTGAACTATAAAATGGCTTTAATACTTATGTTACATGTTAAATATTCAGGATTTTCATATATTATACTATTTCAGATCTTTAATATAAAAGTTAGTTGATTTTTTTAAAGTAATTGAAAAAATTAAATAAGTACTTAATTATAACATTTGTCTGAATTTTTTATGTGCATCATTAGATTATATATAATTTATAAATTAGGTAAATTAGTTTAAAAAAATGATAAATATACCAGTTAAATAGTTTCCTTAATTTTCCTAAAAAAAAAAGATAATTATCACTTACACTGAGATGGGGTAGTATGTTAGTACGCAAAATAATGCCAGGTAATGTTAGAAAACGAAGGCGTGTACGGCCGTGACTTGTTCAACGATTTCAAAATGTTTTTTTTTTTTTTTGCCTACAACGATTTCAAAATGCTACTTGTAAATAAGAAGGGTCTTCAGTATCAGTGTCCTACGATGTACCAATATTGGCAGAAATCTTGTTGGACCAATCGTATTTGTGCTGAAGGGCTTAGTATCCTTCCCATGCAAGCAACGTGCGAGGAGTCCAAATTATTGACCAATTCAAGTTGTTGGTCAATCTTCTTATTCTCTTGATGGCTTAATTATTCATTGAAAACCTGCTCCAACCACTCCCCGAGGCACCACAACGCTGTGTCCTTTTCCATTCAAACTTCCCATCAATTCATCTACTCGATTGATTGTGTCTCTCTGTGTTTGTATGTGTACATGGGTGGTCGCTCCCCTAGCCAGTTATTTAGTGGCTTCACCCTAGTATTCAAACTTCAATTGCATTTGAGATTTCAGAGACTCCACAGTTCGCAATCGGCTTGTGCTAATCCTAACGCGTAAAATGATTGATACGTTTCAGGCATTTTATGACTGTGTTTAGTTATATACTGCCGGACATCACCTTGTTATCCTATTAACTGTGGTGGCTTTTCCGTAAGTGATTTGCTCATATTTGACTTTATACAAAAGCACCCAATATAAGATGCAAAAAAAAAAAAAAAAAAACTCACTGCCAGTGTAGTTCATTTATTTTTGGGTTCTGCCCAATACATATACATCGACCCACTTGTTCTATTTTTAAAATTTGGTTCAAGGAGGCGAGGCAACTTTTCTTCCCGTTTCTGTCAAGAGACTTCAAAAGACTCCGAAAACGGTTTCATATAACAGAGCATTCCGTCCTTAGGTGCCCCTCACGATATTTTCCCCCCTTATCGTTTGTGCTGAAGAAAGGTTTGCTGGTGTTTCGCCCCTTTTCTATGGTTCTTGAATATCCCGCGTTTGATTAATTTCACGTGCAAACTGATTAGGAGGGGAAAGAGTAGACGAGAAAGAAGGCGAACTATCCAACTGAGGAAGACCGAGTCGAAGCCTTTTTCTAAATTTTGATTGGACCCGTAAGATGAGTATCTCTAATACTGATTCGTGTCTCCCGTGCTTTTGGATTTTGTTGTGCTATGTGCCTTTCTGGGGTTTTAGGGTTGTTTTTCGAAGGTTTTCATCTACCTTCTATATATCGATTGGCTCTCGCTTTTTGATTGTACAGCTCGTGATTCTGGAGGAAGTTTGTGACTGCGGCAGGTGGGTTTGCTTCGAAATTTTAATTCAAGCTGTCCTCTAGTGGTCTATGTTGACAACTAGTTGAAATTTTGAACAAGTTGTTCAGCTTTTTTCATGGATAAATTATGCTGTTTTAAGTCTTCATACTCTCAGGTAAGAGTGCAATATCTTCCCGATTTGTTTCTTTGGCTGATGCTCCTACTTTAAGCATTGCGTTCGGTGCATTGAGTCTCGATAAGAAATTTGATTTTCGGTAGGGTGATGATTAATTTGAATATCCATGTCTTTATTCTTACTTGTTATTGGTCACCAGCTTTGCTGAAAGCTTGAAATTCGAATTCTGAGATGTGACTTATTCGGTTTCTCTAGTCATCATTGTGTTTGAAAGGGGACATAATTTTCTCACCCGTTGCGTTTCTCTTAATTATTTTAGCATTTTCATGCATCAAATGCTTGGTAAGATTTACTTTGTTACCGAATGCTAGCGTTTTCTTGGTTCTAAAGCTTATGGTATTTTTGAAATTTGCCTCAAGGGGAGGTTGAATGGTTTAATTGAATATCTATCAAGTCAGAACTTATTTGAGTATCACTGGGGATCTGAGACTACCCACCAGGAAGTCTCCAGTTTGCAGTTTTCATGCGTAAACATTTTGTTTTGGGGTATTTTTGAATAGAGTCTCCATGTAACGCTTTTAGAAATCTGAAGGCGCTGACAGGGAATTCTAACTGGTTACTCATTCTGGATTGGTTAGGAAATGGAATTAAATACTTTTCCTCGCATAAATATATCTGTCCCTAGACTTGCAGGAATTTTTTCTTATTAGTCTTGATTTCTTTACAGCTTGTAGCTTTACGTTCTTCATCAAGCACTGGTAAGGGGAAAAATAACGAAGGATCAATAAAGTATGGTTTTTGCCTAGTAAAAGGGAGAGCTGATCACCCAATGGAGGATTATCATGTTGCCAAGTTTGTGCAGATTCAGGGAAAAGAGTTAGGGTTGTTTGCTATTTATGATGGCCATTTAGGAGACCGCGTACCTGCTTACTTACAGAAACATTTGCTTGCCAATATTATAAAGGAGGTGGTTCTTCCTACATTCTTTGGTAGTTTTATTATATATTAGATAGATAAGGTTATGTTCTTATACTTAATGTAATATTTAGGAGGAATTCTGGGAAGACCCCACTGGATCCATCTCAAAAGCTTATGAACGAACAGATCAGGCAATTCTTGCAAATAGTTCTGATTTGGGGCGTGGTGGGTCAACTGCTGTAACTGCAATATTGATCAATGGCCAAAGGCTGTGGATAGCTAATGTTGGGGATTCACGAGCAGTTCTTTCAAGAAAAGGTCAAGCTGAGCAAATGACTATAGACCATGAACCCAGCACAGAACGGGGCAGCATTGAGAATAAAGGTGGTTTTGTCTCCAACTTACCAGGTACTTAAGCTACAATTAATTCAATTTCTGGTCTCTATGCCTCCAGGTGCCAGTTTCTTAAGAGGTTCTTTTGTCTAACCTGTAGCCACCTTTCTAAAGTGTTAGAATAGTGTGACTATGAGGAGTAGTTTAAAATGAGTTGCTGACTACTTGTAGGCTGGGCTTGCACTGGTTGTCCTATCCTTTTATTTTACATGACTTGTTACAAATGAGCATGGGAGAGCTTGACTTATTAAATTAGCGACCCCATTCAAATTCTTCAATCATTCTTTTCCTTGATTAACACGGTATTGGAGCTTGGTTTGATTTAATAGTAAGCCTTTCAGTTGCCAGTTGTTTTTTTTTTTTGGGGGGGGGGGGTTGGTGTGGGTCATAATATTTATGGTGGTGTTTTGTTTTTGCCTGGGCTTGAATGGTGTTTTACTTTGTTTTTCAGTACTTTCGTAGTATGAATTAGGTGATGTGAGGTTTTGGGCTGTGGCCTGGAACCTTGGTTGAAACGAGAGGCAAATGGAAAATGTCAGCTCTAAAAGTTTGTTTTGTTGGGTGACTTTAAGTGCAACTCAAGAAATACGTATTAGTTTGAATAATCTTCAATTTGAGAGTGTTAGAATGGTGTGAGTATGTGCTGTCGGTGGTGATCTCTGAGATTCATTGCCACTCCTAAGCTTGAGCAGCTGGTGATGAAAGAACTGATGATAGAGTAACTAAAAATAAGCAAAAACAAAATTGATGGTTCTAGTGTAGGAATGTACTGGTTAAGTGGTTATTGCATGCGTATGTTGTACGTGTAGTATTTTTATGATGAGAGCATGCCGTTGAGTAGATATGAACCCTACCATTAATGATGATCTCTGCTGCTTCTCAGGTGATGTGCCTAGGGTGAATGGACAGTTAGCTGTTTCACGTGCATTTGGAGACAAGAGCCTCAAGTCACATTTGCGGTCAGACCCTGATGTACGGAATACTGCTATAAATTCTGATATTGATATCTTAATCCTGGCAAGTGATGGACTTTGGAAGGTGAATTATTGCAGCTTAAACGATTGTTCCCAATTAAAAAAGTCTATGCTTGTTTAAACATATGTTGCATTTAAAGTTTTTTACCATACAACAGGTCATGTCTAATCAAGAAGCAGTTGATATTGCTAGAAGGATGAGAGACCCACAGAAAGCAGCTAAGCAATTGACGGCTGAAGCATTGAAAAGAGACAGTAAAGATGATATATCTTGTGTTGTGGTTAGGTTTAGGTGATGACATCTTTTGAACCATGGTTCTTGCTGGGTGCAGTTTATACAAAAGGGGGTTATTTTGGCAGGGCTTGCCAATTTATGAATTGGACTAAACAGCATATACAAGACACACACACTACATACTCGTTGGGTTAGTCTTGACTGAATTCTTCTGAATCAGCAACTCACCGAAGAACAAGTTAACAAGGGTTTGTTGAGCTGTAAAACTGCCGGCTTGATGAGGTTGTGGGGTTTTAGATTGTTTGATTTCTTTGTTTGAAGGTTAATGGCAATCTGCTGTATATTTTGTTCGTTTATTCTGCATAAGTGACCATTGGGCTCTGTGTAGATAAAGAATATGCGTCTCGTGGGGATTGATTTTATACAACTTTGTATGGAGATTGATTTGAAATTGAAATGACCAAGACATGGATCTCCGATTCTTTTCTATGATGGGAGAGATTCTTAGCTAAAGAGTGGCAAGTTCACTTGTATTTTGTATATAGAGAAGCAAATTTGTGTGCCGATATTTTAGCCAGGTCATCTGAGGACTTAGTGATTATCGTATCCTTAATCATTTCCTATCTCGGTGAAAAGAGACGATAGATGATGAACGGATGATATAGACTTTTTTTAAAGTTTCTTTTATACCCCTCGAAGTACGATTCCCATTCAAGCCCCCCAGTCCAGTCCTGCATCAAACATACAACCAAACCGATCTGTTACTGGAGTGCTTCTGTGGTGTTGATTATGGTTATGTTTTTGTTTTTTTTTTTTTTTTTGTAGGATCCTATTCAATAGGGGAAAGGAAAATTTTTATCATTGGTTGGATAAACGGGGTTTTGTTGTTGTTGTTGCAGGGATTGTTAAAATCCCCCCCTCCTATATGTATTATGTATCAAGATATATTCAAGATCGTTACAAATTAAAATCACAGCTATCAAACATTTTTTTAAAACATAATGCATAAAAAGATATATTACATTTAGTCTTATAATTAATTGATAATTTTTTTCCTCCTATGCGAGCAACGTACACGATGAAATAAAGAGAATATAATATTTTTCGTTTAAACCAAAAACAAAAGATTTTAATATCTTTTTGGAATGAAAATAGAGGAAAGGTTATGACTTATGACTTCTTAGAAAATGACAAAAGTATTATATCACCTAACCAGCTAGAAAATAACAATAATTATTTTTTCTAAGTATATGTATTATTCTATTAGAGAAAATCCTATTCGAATCACTGTCGAATATTAAATATGAACATATCTTTTAATGGATATTTGAATCTTGATTTTTCATGTTGTAAGATCCTAATTTCATCCATTTGATTTAATCCTTTTTGGTAATGACAACAACAAAAGTATTTTGAAAAACGTTCCTACAAAGCATCTGTCGTGAAATTTGTTGGGCCAAAGCCCGCATTGTAGAGGTCCATGTTGGCCATTCTAGGGTTTCCTATCCTTTATATACACAAGCTGGCAACCGTGTTTTCTTCCCAACATGGTATGGTCCTGCTTAGCTTGATCGTAGGTTGCCGGTTGATTCTCCCTGTTTTTTTTTGGTGTGGGTGTGTTTGTGATGGTGTGTGATTGTCGGTGGTAAGTGAGGGTAAATAAGATCCATGGGTGGGTTACTGTGAAAGCGAATTGCCTCTCCTTTCGGCTGCAAGGGTTGAGATCTGTAGATCGATTTCTTGCTGGCTTTGTTCTGGAGGCATACATCCATTCTCTGGCCAAATTCTCTGAGGGACTTGTCTTTATCCAGATTGTGCGTTCTTCCTCTTCTGGATCTCCCTCTTTGGTTACATTTTCTGTTCTGCCATTCTTCCAGTAGATTCCCGCCGGGAACCAAAAGAGATTAGATCTTTGTGATATATAAAATTGCTGGTTGTGCTTTCTCTGCTGCTCTGCTGGCCCCCGATCAATGAACAGTTTCATCTTAAGTCTCTGTGATTTTGATTTTGTGGTTAGGTTCTTGTTTTAGTGTTGGTTGGCCTTGTAAAACATTTTTTTAATCAGTTTTCCCCTCTTGCTTTTCCACGCGTGCGCTACATCTCGAGACTAACATCTCATCTCCATTAAAATTAGTTTTCCTGCAAGTCCCTCTAATCTCCATATAATACTCCTGTTGGATATAATTAGAGGATATATATTTAAATCGATGTTTCCCTTTCTCCCCGTACATTGTTGAAATCAACATTCCTCGCATTTCGGCTACGTCAAGGGTTAGCGTATTGAAGCTTCAACCTTTTTTCTGATGAACGAAGCTTCAACCTTGTGCTGCCTCTGGATTGATAATCCTGTTGGAATAAAATTCAGCTGTCTAATATGAACCGGAATGGGTGGTGAGGATTTAACATGTAAATATCATAAATTTAAGTCTAAATAGAGATTGGGATTTTTGGATTGGGCGTATCATAAGTTCGTAATGGGAAGTTGATTATTTATTCTCCTTCCGCAGAATATAAACATTATTCTTTTAAAACGAAGTTACCGTTGAAGGGGTGGAAGAGGCCAGAAGGGGGTGTTAGCCATGGTTGCACCTTGATGTCTAGATTTAGGCCCTTGACTTGACATAGCTTTGTTGAAGCACACTCATTAGTCATTTCACACCTCTACGAAAATCGCTAATCCAAAAAGTTCCTTAATCTTCGACCATACCTCCTTCCTTTTTTCCGTAATTGAAAAGTCTCTTTCATTGATTAGGGGAGCAAATACATATTTTTTTTTTTGGCCAACGATTAGAAGCAAATAATAAAACATGGTTGTGGGGTGGGTTTAGCCTGGTCTTGCCTGAGTAATTCCCAGGTTGGGTCGAGCTTCTGATTTACAAATTCCACCCGATGTATGGCCGGTTTAAGATTTTGGGTTCAAGGCCAACCCAGCCTTTACGCAACCCTGGATATGTCTAAGCTATTTGATCAGAGGAAAAATAAGAGGGAAAAAAAACCGATTCAGAACTCATTGAAGCGAGGAGGAAAGCTAGGTTTTGTCGGGAGAAGGAACCTTGAAGGAAAGAGCAAGAGTGTTTCTTTGTTTTTCTTCTTTCCTTCTTGTTCGCGTCTTCTTGTCTTCATCATCTTCAATGGCGGATGAAAAGAACGCTGAAGTGATATCGACTGAAATTCAAAAACTCGATCAAGTGAAAGGGTTTTTAAGCGATCTGAGTAGAGCAGTGAAGAATTCGCCTTCTCAGACACGAAACCCTCACTTTCCTTTCTCATGTGAAGATATAAATGCAGCGCCGGCATCGCCACCTAGAAAGACGAGAATTTCGGCGGCATGCTTCCATTCACAAACCCCTTATTTCTGCAGCCTTCTGATACGCAAGGCTCTTCAATTATTCTGCACACGCTCACCGGGAACGACAACTACACGGTGTGATGCCGTGGGATGCGAATCGCACTTCTTGGAAAGCTTAAATCTGAGGTTCGTTGATGGTTCTTGCTCGAAGGAGCCACATGAGGAGAGTCTACATGGGCAAGGGGAGCTCTGCAACGTTGTGGTGCAATGGCTACTCAATTCTATTTCCAAGGATTGTGTAAGTAGTGTGATTTTCTACCAAAACGCGCATCTAGTCTGGGTAGACCTTCAAGAGCGTTTTGACAAGGTAACTAGTTCAAGAATTTTCTCTCCACCGTGAAATTAGTCTTCTGCGCCAAGGGACATCCTCTGTTTCTGCATATTATACTAAACTCAAGGAATACTGGGAGGCGCAAGCCTCCTTATTACAGCTACCCTCCTGCAAATGTGAAACCTCAAAGGTTTATGCTGAAAGAACACAGCAACGAAAATTGCTGCAATTTTTTATGGGCTTAAGTGAAGCCTACAGTGCTTCAAGGAGTTAAATATTTCTTATGAGTCCCTTGCCTAGTATTAACAAACTTTTGCAATGGTCTCTGAAGATGGAGCTCAGAATTCCATAGCTAGCACAGGAACAAATGACCCCACGGAAAGCGTAAGGCGAAAGGACATGGGCGTGGAAGAGGTAAAAAAAAAAAAATGGCTCTTCCGAAATGTATGCACTGTCACAAGAGAGGGCGCAGCGAGAAAGGATGCTAGCACCTTATAGGATTCCCTCCAGAATATAAAGGGGGCAAATGAAAATTAACTGTAGAAGCAAATGTCAATCAAGCTAAGGAGGTGCCTGTACTCACAGCAAATATGGTCACCCCATCACTGATTAATCTGCAACATGTCAAGTCAAAAAAATCAAGAACCTAGTCTGGTTACAGAAGCAATGGCAAAGATATACAAATGAAATTGTGAAGTTAAGAGTTTGTAATCTATACAACCCCAATACTAAGATGAAATGTAAGAAATAACCCAAGTTGTAATTGTAAATGAATCCATAGATTAGAGGAAATCCAAACACAATGTAGAATATCTTCTAAACAAAACTGTTTGTCTTTGTTTGAAAAACGGAGAATGAACATTGATCAAAATACATTTTAAAAAATAATTTTTGTCTAGAATACGTTTATATTTAGATAAGTGTTGAATTCAAAAATGCATTATTTTGTTAAGAAGTTTTTTGCTTAGTATGTATTTTGAAAGAAGAAGTTATCAAATGTTAGAATTTGCAAGCTAACGGACTTTTGAATCCAAAATGCATTTTAAACCTCTTAAAAGAGTTGTCAAACAAGCACTTTGATCATTAATCAGAATGTTGCATTATTCAATTACATATTATGTAGCTCAAACATTATGAAACAGTTAAAACTGGTTATTCAATTTGTTTTAATAGGTTATTTTTTAAAGAAAATTTAAACTGCATTTCTAACTAATAATTTATGCACTCATGTATTTAATTTAAAACTTTGAAAAGAAAATACTAATAAAATGTTGGCAAAAAATATGCACATAAACATGCACACACACATATTAATTATAAATTAAGTAAATCATCAATGTTCTAAATTTTTTAAGTTATATTTTCATATATTATTTTTACCTTCTTTAATTTTTATACATCTCCCGTTTATAATAGTAGTTAGTAATAATTAAAATAAAAATATATTAATTTAATTATGACTGGTTGAACAATTTAATCATGTTCAATTATTGAATTATGAATAAGTGCCTCGGCCACCTTAGTGGGTGATATCATGAATACCAAGCTAATAGGCTTTACCAACTATACTAAATCGTCAGTGTCAAACCTAGGCAATTCATGGCCAGTTCTTCAGGCAACAATGTTCAACAAGAGTTGCTCAGACTTTTTAGCCAACAAGAGTTGCTCACTCATACTTGTCCCAACATTGAGTAACCATTCCTTGATTCAATTTGTTCAGCTCAGATATGGCATCAACTATTAACGCCCCGCCAAAGCATGCATTCATTCATTCCTCAAATAGCCATCACAATTGCTTCATTTTCCTAAGGAAAAAGTTTGGACTACAAAGAGTTCTCCCTACGAGATGCACACTCACCAAACGTACATGCTGGTCAAGATGCCTCAGAGAATTGCGCAGAACTGTACAACGATCCCCGGAAGTCACTACTATCAAATTTCAAAAACCCAAGCTCAATTGCAGGGAATCAACTTGAAAAACTCAGAACTGTATGTGAATCAATCTGCAGACATATAGCTGGCCGTCAGTCTCTGTTTGTGCTGGAATCTATAGCATTCAGGTCAAGATAAACTGGCTGTAAAAGTTTCGTGGCCATATCAGCTACCAATTGCTTGAGGTCATTGATCCTAACTTGATTTATTTTCAGGATCCCAAATACAACCCTGAGAGCATGTGTCTTTGGTCACAGTTGGAGGAAAACATCGGTGCTGGAGCCAGAAACGTTCTTTGATCCCAAATATGGCGAAAGTGCACAGATGGGACAGAGGAGAGAGATTCGATGCAATATTCAACAGTCGTATGAAGACAAGAGTCCTGTTAGCTTGACGGGGTCCTACACCCTCCCTAACAGACTTTTCAAGCTTCTCACTCTCCAAGCTTGATTAGCATATATTCCCGTTTTGCCACTTATTACCCGATTTCCATAATTTCGCCACATAACACTACTCTATTTAGAACATTTGATGGACAACCGTTACAGGAATGTGTCTTGAGTCTTACAATTTTCCCCATAATCAAAATCTCGACTCTCATCAATACCTGAGCATCTACTTACTGAAACCATTTATATTTACATTCCAATTGAAATTTCAAGAAGTAAACTACAGTATTCTAAATTTGAACAATTAACAGCATGCTTAAGCAACAATTTATAAGCACTTGAAAATCCTTTCAACAAATATCATAATTTCATCATTTGTTTGTATTTTTTTCCTTACTTTTTTTTTAAATACACTTTCATCATCTACAAGACCATGCATGGCCTGAGAAGGGAGAAACTACCATTGGATTGTCAAAAGGCCTACTGTAAACATTAATCATTCCCACTATTTAATGGCAGCAATTTCCACAGGGCTGATCCCAAAATGATGATGATTATAATATGGAAACCATTTTATTCAAGGCTTTGCGGCAGCAAATTTTGAGATAAAAATCATTAATCTTGGAAGAAAAAATCAATCGTCATAAATTTTATAATCAATTCCAACAGATGCGCTTGAAAAATGAATTCCTAGAAATACACCAGCTCTTGTGCATTGAACAATTTCCAGCAGTTATCCAGGCAATCTTACTGTAAATTAAGATAGAAAGATTACCTTTTCTAGGATATTATCCTTGTTAGAAAATCGAGAATATACAACCAGACGAGAGAAGAAATCAGTTCATTCTGCAAAACTACCATCCAAAGCTTGTTCAGACATTCTTCCATGCACTGCTTGTCACATCAACACCTGACTCAATCTGGTTGTGGCCAAATGCTAGGAATGCCACATCATTCTCGCATACTTCAACCTGGTCACCATTAGCCGCCTTTGTTAAGCAAAATTATCAGCATTATCCACTCCATCATCACCTTCCTCCTCAAATTTATTTTGAATACTGCTACTCAAATGATTAGATACACAGCCATCTGATCTTCCCATTATAATGCTTGTGGTACTAGCATCTACAGCAGTATCATTGTTGCAGGGCATAACGTCTAACTGAGGGCTCTTGCAGGACAAAATATTTGAATTTGAATTATTATTCAAAGCAGAAGGGATTTCATCACCAGCTGGCATAGCTAAATTTTTTCCAATGCTTCTGGTAAATGAACTGTCAATTTGGCAACCAAAAAGTTGCTCCTTAGAGGAACTCATCTCCAGTGAAAAACTTGTCACAACATCCTCATTATGAGGAGCATGATCATCCTTAACATCTTCAATCACTTTGACATTAGGATCAATATCAAGTCCATCTATCATGTTCATACTATTAACTGGAACACCTTTTAGCTCAATATGAGAATGGACAACTGAAAAGCTTTCTGAATTATCAGGTAGTTTAAAACTGTTCAAAGCATCTTCAGTTTCTGAGTGACAGTTGCCTGAGTTAGTTAGCGACATGTTGTTCTCAAATGGACCTTGTCTGATATTCACATCTACCAATCCATCAGCAGCACGTCTCTTCTCCTCAAAATTTTGAGGAAGCTTGCCACTTCCAAAATCTATCTGCTCCCCGAGGTCCTCCACCAATCTTACAGGAAGCTCATGTCCACTGCTTTTGAAACCAAATGGTTGTGCATTTCCATAAGAAACGGTTTCAAGGCATCTAGCATTTCCATCTTGATTAACAAAATTATGAATTCCACTTTTCATGCATTTGACAGCATTTATTTCATCAATGAATTCACAATTACCATTACTCTTATTATTGGAGAAATTTCTGACGTCCAGAGGAGCATCAGGTCTGAAAGCAACATCATTAACCTCATCAAATTTCTCATTAACTTCATTACCACAAACTTTATCATCCTCAGAAGAACATCCATGAATTGCAGTTTTATCATTCTGATTAGCCTTCAAAACTCGCTCATCGATATACAAACTTCTGTGATGGTTGAAGTCAGTAAACATTCCATAAGCTGCACTATCCCCTCCTAGTTTAGAACCTGATACCATATCTTGATTGACATTCTCATCAAAATTGTTTTTCTCATCGCTTCCAATTGGTGATGATAGGGTGGCCTGATTTGCATGATCAGTGGATACAGATGCTCTAGGAATAAGCAAATTACTTGAAACATTCGTGTCCTTCATGTCATTTGTAGGGACCAAACCAACACTCTGTGAGATGAAAAATAAATAAATAATTCCCTCATTTATCTCATACATTATCAGATGGATAAAAATATAATTCTATAAAACGTTGACTTACACTTTCAGATGCCATTTTACCCAAAAACTGCAGGCTTCCATCAGCATGACCAGATTCTAAATTGCTTATATCTTGGAGTCCAAAACAAGAAAGCAAGTACGAAGAAACTTCCTTGCATGACACAAACTGTCGCCCATCAGGGCTGAAGGGTACCAAATTAAGATGTATAAGAATATAATAAAATTACAGCTATAACCACACAAAAAAAAAAGAAAAAAAAAATTTAAGGGCAGATATTTCTATCCCAAAAACTGAAATGCCACGCAGCAGTAGAGTTAAATCCTTCCATCCATAGCAGTTCAATGAACTGAACTAACAGATGAATGTAGTGAATTGAAGAGGGATAATAGCTTTAAAATTTCTCTAATTCTAAATAAATTATATGTCTTAGAGATGCTGATGATGATCAGAAGACAGCCATTAAACACGAGGATAGGACTCCAAAAGGTGACTTCCCCAACCTAAATATCCTTTGAGAAACTTGTTACAAAAATCATCATCACCAAAGCACGGGGGTAGCAAAGTGATTGAATTTGAATTCGTTCTTTAAATCCATTCTCAATTTTTGCTAGGATTTATTTTCTTAAATATTATTTATAGTCGCACGGTGCCCACACAATTGTTATCTTTTGAGCCTCATTACTTTGATTTGTCTATGGTTCTTTTATACATATCACACAATGATATATTATGTGTATTTGTCAATTTTATAAAATAAGAAAGTAAAGCTCAGGTTGTTATCTCTTTAGAGAAAGGATCTTTCACTCTTCAATCCAACCCTACAACTTGAACATTTTTATTCCTTGATAGATCTAAGGTAAGATTTCAATCTTGACAGCCCGATAACAAGAACACTAAAACCTGGCTCCATGTTATTTACTTATTCTGTTGCTGTATAATTAATTGAAGCTTATTGATAGTGGGTTGTTTTGATGGATGGAGTGAAATAATGCAGTAATGGCAGCCAAAAGAAGGAACCAGCTGATCCATTATTTGGACATACAATAACAAAGGAAAGAATAAATTTAGTAATAAAGCAGACGGGACCCAAGTTCACTCTTCCCTAGTCTATAGACAAGAATTTCGTATGCCAAAAATTGGTGCAAGCAAGGACATGGGGGTTTATTTATATGAAAAAACCGATCAATTATTTTCTTGCCTGTTCTCTGCTCTTTATATCCTTCTTCATACATATGTACTTATTTTAAAAAACATTATCTTGGCCACCCCTTCTCACCACTAATTAACCATCCACTCATTTTAACACACACACACAAATAAAAAATGCCCCCTCGATTCGTTTATGAACCACTCCTTCCCTTCTCCCCAAAACAGCCAAACAAAGTCAAAGCCTAGTGCAGACTATTCAAACAAAGGAACGCTAACCAGTAGCATTTCCATAGTATCCCTTTCGTGAATGACTACCATAGTCCTTGCCATTCTGTTCTGTTTTGTGCACCCAAATGAATTATAAAAGTAATGGATGAAGCCAACTTTTTTTGCGTGAGCAGGGTAACCACCGCCCATTGGACGATGACTAATCCCTTCACCCTTCGCTGCGGGTCGGCCATGGATGAAGCCAACTTTAAGATAATGAAATGCATCAAGAGCTCTAACACCAGTAAAATGACGCTGAGAATATCCATGACTGACAAGGTACACAGATATTCCATAATAATCAACTCCATACCTATGCAAGCTCAACACAATTATACGAACTACGGCTATAAATTTTCACCTCATGTAACTTGTGTATCAGGAAAATAAAACAGAAAAGAGGGAAAGCAAAGGCGTTCACTTAAAAGATATTATATCAAAATAGAGAAATTGAAAACCTTATATAACGGCGACAGATTATCCACACGTGACCTGCTCTTCTCTTGAGAGAAAGCATGATCTTCCATCCTCTGGGCAAAAAGTTGCCAAAATCACCAGCCTGCACGATCCTCCTTCTCTTCCTTTGGCTCGCCCATTCTCCATCCAATCTTCCCATGAATTCCAACAATTGGGACTCAGTCTGCAACCCTTCAGTCCTCCTTTTCAACTCCTCCCCAAATGGATCCTCTACATTCACCAAAGCAACTGCGTTCACAAGAACACCGTTGTTGTTAACTATTGGTATTGCCTCACCAAGATTCTCTTTAGGTTTTTCTTCCATATGGATTCCTGCATGCTCGTTCTTCCGAGGCCGCCCACGTTTCCGCTTTCCCTGACCACCAGCAACGATGTCAATTGGAATGTTTTGATAGGCTGCGGTCGAGGACTCGGTCTCTAGGCCTTGGGTCCTCCTTTTTAACTCCACTCCAAACAGGTCCTCCGCGTTAACCGAAGCAACCGCGTCCACAAGAACACAGTTGCTATTCGCCACCGTCATCGCCTCACCGCCCCCCCTTCTTGGTTTCTCTTGCACATGTATTCCAACGCTTTCGTTCTTCCGCGGCCGCCCACGCTTCCGCTTGGTCTGACTGACATCAACGATGTCAATTGGAATGCTCTGAAAGGCAACGGTCGAGGATTGCGGTAAAGGATCCTGAAACTGAACCTGGACCTGAACAAGGTTATTATCACCATGCTTGACATCGCCGTAAGACTCGACGCCAAAGAGTTGTTGAAGCAGACCAATGGTTTGGGTGCTTTCTTCATCGATGGGCACGGAACTTTGGCGGGGAATTTGAATGGGGGCGACGGAAACAGAAGAGATTTGGTTGTTTCGAGGAGCGAGTCGAAGGCGAGAGAAGGTCTGCTTACGGCTTCCGGCGGATTCGTTGAAAACGGAGCGGTCAATTTTGGGGATTATCGCATCGTCATCACAGCGGCGAAAAATGTGGGAAGAGGAGCAAAGGGAGAGGGAATAGAGTTCAGATTGGGAGAGGAAGCGGAGGTCGACAAGTGGGAGAGACTCGACGTGGAGGAAGTGGTGGTCGGTGGAAGAATCCACCGTGGCCATGGCATTGCGATTCGCCTCCGTCTGTGCGAGTTTGGAAGAGATCCGAACTGGCGAGGGCAGTTTCAACTTTCAAGTTGCTATACAGTTATGTTTTTATGTGTGTATATATATTAGCCAATCCGGGGTCTCTTACTCTCTTATTTTTTCATTACATATAATATAAAATAAAATTATAAAATCATTTGATCACATCTCGTTAATACTATAGCTCAATAAAAATTTCCAGCGTTTGGATCAGTCTCAGATTCTTCTATAATTACCTATCTGATTAGTTGTGTGAGTTAATAATTAACTATAAGAATCATATTCTAAATTTAATAGAGGTTTTAAATTTAAAAAATATCAATTTTAAATTTAAAAACATGATATTAGGGAAGCTTATAATGAGGGTAAATAAAATTTATTTTAATTAAAAAAATATTATTGTATAATTTCTTAATAGATTGGTGAATAATGAGAGGGAGGGATTTGGTAAAATGAGAATAAACTGGTAAATAATATTCAAAAGGAAGAAATGGCAGATGATAAATATAATTTTTAATTGATAGATATCATTTTGAAATCTATTAAATTATCTACAACAATTGGAAAATAGGATTAAAGCGTGGGCTTTTAGAATATATGAGAAGTTTTGTAATTGAGGTAAAATAAAAAAAAATGTTCAGATTATTTTGCTCTTATTGTTATTCAACCATGTAGTGTGCTTTTGAACCATTAGCCATTTATATTTCTCGTGGGATGGCAGAACAAGGGTAAGTTTTTTTTTTTTTAACCTTTTCTACTTTGAAATTATGTCCAAGGTATTAACACAGGCCAAAATTGGGCGGATCAGCTCCTACTTAATTCCAGTAGCATGAAGGGTATCTTCCAGAGATGTCCTATAGAATATGCAAAGTAGGATTTTTTTTTTAAAAAAATATACTACAAACGGTAAAAGAATTTACCCAAATACTACACACAAAAACTTATTTACTTATATGTTACACTCTGGAACTTGTTCATACTATAAACAAGTTCAGGTAATATGTTTTTAAAAAAAATGATTGGAACTCGTTCACATCCCCCCAAAATCCTAAAACCCCATCCCCCAAAAATCCTAAAACCCCATCGTCCCCCTTCAATTAAAGAAATTTTTTTGTTACTTTTTTAAAATTTTTCAAATTGCCCTTAAGGAAAAAAAAAACCTTTAAATTTATTTTCTCACCACTTGATTAAATTTACTTTTCTTCTATTACAGACTCAAAAATGATCTTTCTAACTGTCACCAAAAGAAATAAACTATGCAAATTATATGTAGTTAATCATTCATTTAATGTGGCATAAAATTTATCTTCTTACAACAAATTTTTATGTATTAGTATTATAGTTTAATTGTAATTTATTTAAAGTCTTTATTAGAATGAAAGCAAATTTGATCAAGTGGTGGGATGATAAATTTAAGGGTTTTTTTTCCTTAAGGGCAATTTGAAAAATTTTAAAAAAGTTAAAAAAAAAATTTCTTTAATTGAAGGGCGACGTCAGGGCTTTGGGAATTGGGGGTTTTCCAACCTTTTTTTTTAAAAAAAATATTTTGTCAGTGGGACCCGCTGCAAAGTAGAGGGCGAGATATGGACCGAAGTGATAAAATTAAAGCATGGTAAGCACTAAGCATCCGACCTGCCGGATTCGAACCAGCGACCTAAGGATGGCTAATGAGAGAATCTCCCAACTACAGTCCTCCGCTCTACCAACTGAGCTAAGGTCGGTTTTGTGAAGCTGGTTTCACCTTCTAACATGAATTCTTAAGCACATATCTCCTCACTTTAACGACGTTAGCCTAGCCACCGTATGAATGCTGTGCTGTGATGTGCGGACTTATACGCACTTTTTCACGAGTGGAAAAATTTTGAACTTTTCAAAAGCTGATTCTGAAGGCATGATTCTTCACTCAATTCCAAACAAGCTTCGCAACTTGCAAAACGTATAAATTAAATAATTCACGACGTAGGCTGAATGAAATCCGATCAGAGATAAAATTTAAACTCTTCCCGTCTCATATCTATGTACAGGATATCAGTTTTTTTACCAAAAATAAACAAAATCATTTAAATACCACCCCTCCCCCATATGTTGAGTACATAACTTCAATAGCGCAAGCACATTGTTTATTATTTGGCCCAAAAAAAAACAAGTACATTGCTTATAATTAAACTATTTGTGGGGATTGAACTTTTGATAATTAAATTGCTTGTGTGGATTGCACAGTAAGTCCCCCCTGGCACTCAGTCCTGGAGGAATTCTTGTCAACCGAAATTAGTCACCTCTAGAAGATACTTTCGAAATCGCGTCCTCCAAAATTACATACTCAACGGGACATAATACTAATCCTCTGTAATAATTAATCTTAGTTCCAAATGTGATCATGGACAAATTATGCCATGCCTTTACAGTAGACGAAGAAGAATAACCTATAAAATGAGAGCAGAAGATATCTTTAAGGATGAATTAACCGCTGAGGATTTTATACACAGCGGCGAACAGCAATAACTTATTCTATCGTCACCTTCACAATCTTCATCATGAGGCTGTGTGACTGTAAAAATATTACATCGAAAGCAACATTTGATCTACCAGTATAATTCCTCCTCTGCCCTTAACCTCCTTTGGTCTTTACAGGGCCCTATGCAAACCTTAGGACTGCATAGTACTTGTATCATTCATCAGGATCCACTGTTTCCCCTACTGTTGTTTCCGGCTTCCTTCTGTTCAAAAAAAAAATTCAACCCCCAATTTCTATGGAGCTATAAGTAAATGAGCATCTAGGTAATGAAAATGAATAGTATGGTCTAAATTCTAAAACTTCAGGTCTTCTCTTCAATTGCTTAGTTTGCCTGTCTCTTAAAGAACGGTTTCTGACAAATCAGGAGTCTCTGATCGCTGTCACTCTCGATTTCTATGACTCGTGCATCCCACTTCAGTTGTGCCGCTAGAGCTCTTGCTGTTTCTATTAACGGAACTGTGTCACGGATTATAATCCAACCCTACAAAAATCAATATCAGCGTATAAAAAATCCTTCAAACTGACATCGAAGAACCATTTTACTTATGCATTTAGATTTTTTTTTGTCTCTCAACGTTGACACTCAGACAATTTGGGTCCGATCTAGAAGCCACATAGCAACATCAGCTGCCGCCAAGTGCATAATGCATAATGCATTTTTTAGAACGTTCTAAGATACAAATAGATGAATTGCTTCACTCTGGGTTCAATTTCCACAAGAAATTCAATCAACAATATAATTTGATGACATCGTTAACACACCTCTCCGGGGTGATGGGGGACTAATGATCAAAAGATGTTGCAATTCAATCATGTTCCTGAGCGCCAATAGGAAATGGAATCCAGATGATTCCTTTCTCTATGGGCTGCAGCCTTCAGGCAAGTGCCCAATTCTACTAGCTTTATCAAGATGTACCTAATACTTAAATACACCTTTTATGGGTTTGGTATGAACTCTAAGGGGGCACAGTTCAAAAGGGGGGGAAATTACTTCATGTCAAGCGGAAGAAAGTAAGAAAAAGAATGTTGCCCTAATATCAGTTAAAATCAGTCATCCCATGAAACAAAGTGAATAAAAAAGCAAGGGAAGAGATGGGCCATGTATGCAAAGAAATATCAAAGTATTTAGTTTACGTACCTCTGGACGCAGTAATCTATCAATCTCAATGAACAGGTCAAGTATCGTGCATCTATGCTGCTGAGAAGTTCTTTGGGAAAGAAGACCTGCTGAATGCACCAAGTCAAAGGTTCTAGGGTATGTTGGAAAGGCCTCGCACCTAGATGCCATGAAAGATCGTTAGTGTAAGACATCAGTTGCAAGACCTATCGACAATTGTTATATGTCTACACTGAAACCTAAATTGATTAAAAAAAACGAAGATCAAGGCTTCAAAATTAAGTTTTTACAAAATTAAATTGGAAAAAAAAAAATTTCTGTGCACTTTGATGGAATCATGACCAGGAAAAATAACTTGGCATATGGCTTTGGATTTTATATTTGACCAAGCAGATATAATTGACGGAAACAAAGAGTTGTGACATTGCCAGATAAGAACAAGAAAAAGGATAAATACCAATCATGCAAAACCCCGACAAACCCCCTGTCGAGGATCAATGGAAGGTAGTTGGGTCCACTGATTGGAACAACATTCATTACCCACACAGACTTTCTAGCTTGCAACAATGCAGAATTGAAACCACCAAAATGAGCATTCATGTCAAGCACGTTTCTGAGCATGTTGTAAGGAGGTGGGGGATCCTCTTCCCCAGGCCTCTTTGGATGATCAGAGAATATTAGAGGTGACAGAAGAGACCAATAATTGTGTACTGCAGTTCTCCATCTTTCAGAGTCCTCAAGGAATTCATCAGATTGCAACCCTGACAAATGTAAATTTGGACACATTAAAATAACTTATTGGGTACATAGTTTCATTAGGTGAGCCATGACAATGCAATTATACAGTCTCATTAGGTGAGCCATCACAATGCAATTACTTTCATTAAGATATCTACAAAAGAGTGTTTTAAGAATCTAACAATTACCATGGACAGCAAGTGCCTTCTTGTTCAAGTTAGCCCGAGAAGGCCAGGTCCCCCTCTCTTCAATAGAAATCCATCGGCTGCTGTGAGTTCCTCCTATGCAGTTTTGCAATTCCCGATAATATGGGGACTCCACATCATGACTTTTCATACAAACTGAGGGCCCAGAACCAGGCTTTCTGATTATAAAAACAGATAATGCTAATAATCAGTGGTACTTCTTACTTCTCATGCAATAAACAAAAGTTTCTATGTAGTCTTATATGCAATTTAAAAAAAAAAAAAAATCTGATGTGCAAGATGGGGGGTGGGGGAGTACATTTTCCTAACGTATGCCTCAGAAGCTCTACCTTGAATTATAGCAACCTCGATTACTAGTTTTCTTCCACACAACTGTTTCATCTTGCTGTGACAACATTTCCCAGCAAAGATTTTCAGTAAAATCATGGATAAACCTCCACCGTTTCTGATTCTCTTTATTACGAGCATTTGTAAGTGGCGAAGTCCAGACAAAGTAGCCAGCCGGTTTTAAAAGTCTATCAGCCTCAACCAAATGAATGCCATCTATACCATGTATAATGAAATGTATGGTTAAACAACAAAAGTCCAACAGTTCACTTCACTAACCACAAAGTGAGAAAATATAATAAGATAAATCCAACTGGTGGTTTTGAAGCTCAAAAATAATTTGTCAGATGCTAAGTTTACTGTTTACAGAATTACTAAAAGGGATTACAATACGATGGTTATTCAATTGAAATGAGAAACCCTCCCCAAAAGCAAAAGCCTAAACTTAACACACAAAGGCTACACAAAGCAGATTAATACAATTAAGGCATGGCATAATTTTTCTTATGCTTTCCAAAGTTATATTTTCATGTCAGAAACAGACAACAAATGCATAGCTTGACTGTAAATAAGCTTTGTGGATTGGGGGGGAAAATCATTGCAAGTGATATAGATGGTTAGAAGATCAACAACGATCAAAATGGGAAAGGTAACGAAGAAGTGTCATTTCTCAATATTGTAAAATCAATTCGTAACAGGTTGACTGTTGAAGGTTTGAACTCGACTAGGAAAACAATAAAGATTACAGGCGAAAGCCTAACCCCAAAAGTCCAACATATGAAGGGTGTAAAAACTACAATACCGACAATAATTACAAGGGTTATTTCTTTGTTAACGAATCTCATTTCTCCATTTAATGACCCTATTTGTTTAGCATGTTTGCAAGGACAATAACAAAGACAAGATTTTGTTGAATAAAGCAAAAGATGATAGAAGCATGTTGACCTTATAGGAAGTAGCATGAGATTGCTAAAAGATACCTTTCTGGTCCCAATCAATGCCACATCTTGCACAATGCAACATATCAAAGGAAAGTGAAGGATACGGTAACTGTTTTGAAGTGAAAGAGGCAATCATAGCAGGAAGGCCTCTCTCAAGTGTTAGCTGAACTTGGCTACCTGAGGGCTCATAGTTTGCAATGCACATGGTTAGGAGCTGACTTTGATAGAGGTGCGCTCCAAAACTACCATATCCACAGCCTATGTCCAGTATGGTTCGAACCTGTAAATTTTAGGATGCCAAAAGGATCAATCAAATTAAAGTTCAATCCAGGAACAATAAAGTCAAATGAGGACTGCCCTCAGATTAAATACCATTTTGATATGCCAGAAAGCATATTAGAAATACATCTTGATGTTAAAAATTAAGCACAAAATTAATCGATGAGTAGATTTATGGACAACAATATTGAGCACCATATACAATAGATCAAAAGATTCGAACTATTCAAAAAATGTAATGCCAAAAATAAAAGTATCCGATAGTACCATCATTCATGAGATTTTATGACATATTTTGAATATAGACGTGGTGTTTAAACAAGCTCTTCAAAAAAAAAAAAAAAAGGCACATCCTAGGAACAATTCAATATGTCCATCAATAATTTGCTGAAAGGACCATCCAAATGTTGTGTGTGTAATCAAGCAAGCTTCAAGTCAATGCATACATCTGCCCCCATCCATTACAAGTAAGCAGAAATAAATATGCTGACTATAAGATTAACATGTATAAAGTAAAATATAAACATGCTAAATAAAGATTACATATTTACATACCCCAGCTTGTATGAAGTTTGATTCATTTCTAAGTCCTATCATTTCTGCAATTTGATGTGAGTAGTCTTCAACACCATCAAACATGAGAGAGGCTGAACGAAAGGAAATTTGCTCTTCATCCAGCATCATCATCCTGTAATATAGTAAAATGGATGTGATATGATGAAAATATATTGAAAAGTAAGGCAGGAGGTGAGATATATGCAGTTGCCTGCTTACCTCTTGGTTAAGCTCCCTGAAGAAAGAACCTCCTGTGCTGTGATCTTAACGTTGGCAATCCAGATAACATCTCTTCCAGTAGGCCACCTAAGGGGAAGTTTGTAATTTGCTGGTGGGAGAACTAAACAACTTTGTCTGAGCTCATGGCCACATTGCCGGTTAAACTCATTGCTGTCAGAATAACCCAAAGCTTGATTCTCAGAGATATTATAGCAAGGAACATAGTTTTCAAACTCCTGGGAACAGAATTCTAATTCTTTCATCTTTGAGGTTCCACGAGAAAACTCTCCAATATCCAACAGGTCAGATACAAGTTTCTCTTGGAGTCTTCTATAACCATGGTAAATGTGACCTCTTGATGAGGTAGAAATTGAGATTGTCCACCAAAAAGATCCCGTAAGAGCAAGTACAACTATTAAAACTAAACTTATTTTCAATAAAAGCACAGCCAATTTATGGCGATTTCGGGGAGAGCCAACAAGGAAGGGATCAGATGTAAAACCGTTCTCAGTGGTACCATGTTTAGAGTGAGAATTATCTGTAAAAAACAACCGCAGAGGAAATTTCAAACCCAAAGGGATGTGATCTGAAGAACCCCTTCTATTCAAGTCATCTTTTTCTGTTTTCTTTTTGGATTGAGAGTCCAACAAATCATGGTTGCTGTCAGAGATCCGAGATGCGCCTCGATGGAGGGGCCTGGGCATTTTTCTGAACTGTAAGGGTGCACGGAGTAACAGGGTAGACACCAGTAATCTATCAAAACACAGAGAATCCAATACTGAAGTGTTCTTCTCGCATCAAAGAAGTTTGGGAGGAAATTTCATCGGAAGAACCCAGCCTTCGGTTCTGCATTTGAAAACCTATGAAAACAAATATAACATGCAAATCTGAATGATCATCCCCGTCAGATTTTTAAGAACAAGTTCGATTCTTAAGATATTTCAAGCGCAAAGAAGTAGCTGGAAGCAACTTAAATAAACATATTCATAGTGAGCAAACTGATTATTCACTCAGAACAGTAACAACAAGTGAATGGCTTAAAAGTAGACCCTTAATTCTCACCGCATCAGATTCATCAGAAACCAAATTTTGAAATGGGTATCTATGAACAGAGACTAAAACTTCAGGGCAACTGGGAATTGCAAGCGTAAAGCCAAAAAGAAGGTAGTCGGAAGGAGAAGTAGGATTCGGCGAAGTAAAAGTTGAAGAAAAGCAGGTTATGAGTGGCTAACAGAGCAGTCAAGTCGCAATAAGGTTGTTCGTAAATAAAGTGATAATAAATCGGGAGTGCATTTTCGGATGAAAAGCACGTTCACCCAGGCATTTCATGCTAAAATCTAATCGACGCCCAGAAGGCACAAAAAGGCACTCGTTTAGATCAATGCTAAGCCGAACACACAACCCAGATCAAAACCAGTGAGAGGAAGCAAAGCAACGAGGGGGCAGTTACACGAGTGAAGAGTACCTCCTTTATAAAGGATGGAGCTGGGAGAAAAGAACAAAGAGAAACAAGCCACTAATCCCGAAAAATCAGCGTGAATTCATGGCTTGGTTGTTTACTGCGACGCAATACGGGTTATAAGAACTCATCAGCCTTTCTGAGCTCGGTCTCTTCTCTCTCGATCAGCCTCTTCCTCTCCCTATTCTCACTTTCGTCAAACGATGAGCGTAATGCTTGCGAGAGTGAGAGAGATGCACGCAGAGAGTCATGAACACACGGAGATTTTGTACTGATCCGATCACGTCGCTGCCCCGAGCCCCCAAATAGAGATTGGCATGATGATTGATGAAAATAATAATAATAAAAAAAAAGAGAGAGACAGAACTCGGTTCGTAAAAGTAAAAAACATGAAGGACTCACCAAAAAAAAAAAGAGTAAAAAACCTGAAATTATTAGGATAATGTTATTTTCGGATAAACTGAAGGTAGTGGTTACGCTACAATTAATATTTAAGATCTACTTAGACAATATTATAACATGAGAATTCGTAAATTTAGTTTTATACCAGCGTCCTATTCCCTATATAGTCACAGAAGGTAGATCCAGGTTTCAGTGTTCATTATTTGAATTCCCTAATTGTCCTTGATAAGAAACTCCCTAATTATCTGCTCACTTTGAGATAGGGGGAGACGAAACAAAATTCCCATAAAAGTCACAAGTCACCTTGATAGTAATCAATCATGTGCAGCTTCCATTGAACACTTGTGCACAAAATGCCACACGACCCATTTCCTCTTCGGGCCTCCTTAATCCCTATAAAGTATAAGGATGACAGATCTAATATATATTTATATATGACTCTCTTAGCTTTTAGTGTATATATATATATAACATATATTGTTGGTCGACCTTGTTTGACTTGTGCCGGAAGTGGCGGACACTGACTCGCGACCTATTTTAATGGCCACCATCCATAAACACGAGCACCAGCAGGGTTGCGTGAGGTCACGGCTCGGCTCGGCTAGAATTGCGAGAACTCGTTGCCGGTTTGGCAGCAACCCACGCTATATTGCGTATGGAACCAACCAATTCTTGTCTGGGTAATGCAGATTCACCAATACAGCTGAAATAAAAGAAAATTCCAGGTGCAGTCGCACTATTTGCGTAACTTGAACGATAATGGTCTGTGGATGAAATCGATTTAGCTTTTGGGTTCGAAAGGACATTAAGGTTCGTTATTATATTAAACTGGACAGACAGATTTTCAAAGTGTGATTGTCGATCGCTGTAATGCGTAATCATCGTGTGAGCTGAGGTCCACAGTGTAAAGGAAAGTGTTGAGTGCAAACAGGCAACTACCTCCCAATTTTACCTTTTCCCTTTTCTTTTTTTGAATTTTTGTTTGTCTCAGATTCCCCTTCCAATTAAAATAAAAGTAAGGGGACTGCATCCTATTCCAAATGGATAAAAAGAAGAATTTAATGAAGGACTGGACACTTATCCCATCTTCCATTCATATATTGTGTCTATTTAGATAAATAGCGGCAGAAATAAGTATTTAAGATAAATTTTATTTCGATATGTATAAACGTGCTTTCCAAATGTTTATACAAGATATACATACCAATGAGGGAAGTGGATGGATGGTCGTGGAGGTGAGAGAAGGGAGTGAAGTGAAAAGGTAAAAGCAGGGCGAGGGAGGGTGAATGAGCAGAAATGGGCGGCTGCCAGATTTGGCTGTGTGTTGGGTGGGTGGGTCACGCGAGCACAGAAACCCCACGACTCTCACTCCATAATCTCGTCTCAATCGAAATGGTGGCAGGTTCGTTATGGTGTGGGTCAAAAGGGATAAGATAGGCAGCAAATTACGGCATTGTGACTTTAACCACATCAAATGTTTGGTTTTGGGTATTGGCAACTAGCCTGTGAATTATTTTTATCTCTTCCTACAGTCCAACTCCACTATGCACCGCGGGTGAGGAGAATGAAAATGACAGGAAAATCAACAAAACTAAATTCATTTAGTAAAGAATTGGTTCACATCCCCCCAAGATATATGAATAATCTGTAAGTATTTATAAAAGTGATGGCATGCTTTGACGAGACGGTGAAACTCAACTCACCTAAGTTTGTTATGATCTAAAAAAAATGAGATTTGACTTCTCTGGTGATCATCTTTGTTCTTTTCTCTCATAATCACATCCTCATCTTTTAATCAACAAAAATGGATGGTCTATATTTAATATTTATAAAATTAGTATTATAAATATAAATAAATAAATTTAAATATTAAAATATGATCTACATGATTTATAGCTGCAACATATCCAAGATAACAAAATTTTTAACTTATAAATTATTATAATAAAAATTTATAAAATATTAAACATGAACCTTCAGTTGCTTGATTTAAAGATGAATAATACATTATTTTAGGGGGGGAAGGAAAAAACGATTATAAGAAAATATATTTTCACCATAAAAAAAATAGAGAAAATTACTGTAGGGTCCCAAGTAAGATAATTAATATCAGCAAGATTTCATTCACATCTCAAGCAGCTACCATTGACAACATATGGGGACCTTATTCATATTAATTCTCTTACTTTGTACCCTACCCCATAAAAAAATATGCTTCCGAAAAATGTGAGGAGAGTGAGATATTAGCAAGGTTCAAAAAACCGGATCAAGCATTGAACAGGTCAAAGCAGTGGGTTAAGGGTTAATGGGTCATATCAGGGTCAAACCGGTCATATTAAAATAATGACATTTAGTTGACAATATTAAAATACAACACCTTTAATAATATTTAATTTCAAAATATTCATCTTTATCAGTTAAAATCATTTAGCCATTGTAATTAATAATAATTCATAATAAAAAAACATCTTTAAAATCCATCCATCAACCATAAAACACTAGCCCATTTGGTTCAATTACATGAAAGAGGATTACATGTAATCCTGATGCATTCTATTGATTACATTGTTTGGTTGGTATGGTAATGCAATCGAGTGTAATCCTGATTACAACAGATTATGTCAAATCAGGTAATCCTCATTATATAGCTAAAGCTATGTAATCCGGATTACAGCATGTATAAATTAACATATAAGTACTTGTATCTTTCATAAATCAGTATTTTTACATTTATATCATTCATTTTTAGTCTTGATAAAGTTAAAAGGTTTATTTCACTTTTTTTTTATTTTTTATAAATAAAATATAAATTATATTTTATGATTCATTGATAACATACCAAACAAATGCTATGTAATCATCATTACATTACATTACATTACATTCCCATTTATTACATTTCATTGCATTCCTATCAACTCCGTGAATCACATGGGCTACAAGAATCAATCATAAAAAACCCATATTTGAAGTAAACAATAAAAAGGAAGAAAAGCCGTCTAGTTATTCCCCTTGTCACTAATTAAAAACAGTAAAAAAAAAAAGGAAATTGCATTAAAGTCCCACACACAAAAATTAATATAAAAAAGATCTCAAATGTTGCTACTGGTAGCTCATTCATTTGTTAATGGTGCTCTTTTACTTGTTATTAACAACCTTTTGATACATTTTCATATTTAAAGCGAAAAATAATTTTTTTTTAAAAATGACCCCAATCAATCTGTTTTTCTGGATATATTTGAAGTGGACTATGTACCGGTTCACCGGTCGGCCCTATCCGACCGTTTTCTTTTTTTAACCAAGGATATTAGGAAATGATGGGGAGGGAGTGCTTACAGGAAAACGTCACGTGAGTGTGGTGTCGGTGGGACGGGATATGAAATCCATCAGGGGACTCTGGTTTCCGTTCGTTTGTTTGTTTGCTTCAGAGTTCTGAGGGATTGCGTTTGGCTTGCTGACGAACTTTGGGGCGAGTGCTTGAGCCTCACGGGTTCGGCTATGCTTTAACACCTCCCGTGAACTTGACACAGTTCTTGGTTACACACTCGTTATGCAACTCTTTTTCTTTTTAATTAGAATTATGGGATTGGATCCATGACATCTCGCTTGTGTAAAAAGTTTGATGGCATTAAATCACAATATCATTAACACAATTTTTTAAATTAAAAAATGATTTTACATAATATAAAAAGAGTTTTATCTCGATTTACTTAAAAATATTTTTAAAAGATAGCCAAACATACTTTTCATGTTTACATGAAAGCTTTTATTTTATGCCACTGAATTACGAGAACAGGCTGAACTTTTAGCTTCATGGGTAAACAGTAATGCTTATGAAGCATACGTTTTCGTTGCAGCGTGTGCGCGCTAGTTATTAATTATGATATGAACAGAGACCTTGTTATATTCTGGGTCTGGCATTCTGTGCAACAGGAACAGGATATGTTTGCAGCTGCACAGTCCGTTCAGAATGTGAGGTCTCAGTGCGGTGCATTCTTAGCAGGCGACACGAATCTCGGGGCAAATTAAATAATAATTCCATTAAATATATTTGGAAGGCCTCGTCCTCATCTCATGTGTTACGCTCATTAAGTGCCTCGCAGTTTTTTGGCTCTTTCAAGTTTCCAAGTCGACGAAGTGTACGGGGAAATGAAAATCGAGCCAATCATCCAGGGAATCCCCCCCGGGTCTCCCCTTCCATGTCAACACAGAACTTTAAATATCCAGTTTACCTATAAATCGATTCCAATATTGTTTTTTTTACAACAGTGTGGAAATTGAATAAGGATATGCTAGGGATGGGGTTAGAAAGATATATTCAGATAACTTGAGATAAAATTTATATGATATATTTATTTTGTAAATTTTAAATTATATTGAAGAGGTGATTTTCATTACAAATCATTAATTGAAAGAGGCACTAAATCATTGAATCATTTTAAAGTTTTTAATTAAAAATTTAGTGAGGAATAAATTAAGAAGCAAATATGTTGTTTCCAAAATCAACCAAATACTGAGGTGTTTAGATTAATTTTTGAAAAGTGGTTGTACGCAATTTCAGATTAATATGTAAAATGAGTTTTACCTCTATTTATGTGAAAGTAATTCAGAGAGGTTAACCGATATTGGTTGGATGTCAAACGTGCATAAATTGAAGTATTTTTTTTCAGATCATACAGAGAATCTTATTTTAAAAGATCTTAACTTTCTGGGAACAATTCACCCCCTCGATCAGGAGCCAAACTAAAATTATGAGCACACGTTTATGGTGAGATAACCTCCTACGAGGTTCCTAACATGGGACCTGTGACACACACACACACACATATCCCATGCACAGCCAATAACTTTAAATCAAATGCACAAGAGAATAATTAAAAAGAAGTGGTTAAATATTGACACACACACACATAACAACTTTTGGTCCAGAGGGCCCCACTTTCGTAATGTAATGAACATGTTATTGATTAGCGGGGCCACGTCTCCACTTATTCAATGGTAAGGACAGCAGATTTCTACCCTGCAACGTGAGAAGTGCTTTTTTAATTGCAATCCCTTCTGTTTGCACCATCTGCCTCTGCCATGTCCCGAGTTCACTTCCAAAAGCTGCCATTGTGTTAAACACCCTCTCTGTTTTTTTTTTGTTTGGCGGCCAACGCAGAGTCAGAGTGGAGTTTCATCACAATATGACTGTTATTTTCCACTTTAAACTTTCTCCCAACACACATCGATCACATTGACAAAACCCCCTACTACTGTTTTTTAAGCGAAGAGTCCACTTTTCGCAAAATATTAAAAAAAAATATCTTTCGCCGCATTTTAAAGCCGCTAGGTTTGACCGTGGCTGCAGAAAACCCAATTGGCGTATCTGTGAGCGCTTATATTATATATTTATGTAGTAAATTCGTGGATCCACTTGATGATTAAAAAAACGAAAGAAAGAAAGACAGAAATGGTGGATCTACCGTCTACGTGGTTGTCACGTTCTGAAATCAACTGCTCCTAATTGCACCTGCTCTTGAAAATCTGTGGCCGCCTCAAAAACTGGAAGTTATACCGTCACTTTCTCTATCTCCAGTCACACACTCGCTTCCAAGATTCAAATCCGGGATTTTATGTAAGATAATTGGATTTTTTTAAAGTTAATGTTTATTTTTCTTTAAAGTTTTCGTTCAGGAATGCTCAGCATTTGATAATTTATTTGAGTGCAATTTTACTCTAAAAATTTGTAAATGAAACAATTTCACCCTAACTTAACAACCAAAATGTCAATCGTTTATTAACTGTCAAATTAGATATGACATGTAAGCATTTTTTTGTCAAAATTAACATTTAAATTTAACATTATTTAATATCAAGAGTGACATTTATCCTGTTTTAAACTTTTGGAGTGATATTTTTTCTTTCATTTAAAACTTTCAAGGCAACGATAACAAAAGATCAGAGGAGTTAACATGGCATTGTCATGAACAAGATTATCCTAATTGGAAGATGCTGTACTTAAAAAAAAAAAAAAAAGAAGTCCATCGTATTTAGCGCACACTCCATTTGGGAAGTAAAATCAACATATGCAAATACGAGTGAATGAATAATCGGATGTTTGGAAAACCAGTCGCTTCAACCTTAATTCGTCAAACCTCCATTTCGAGATCTGCGATATGATTCGCAATGGTTGCCATATACCCTCCGAGCGTCTGAGCGGGCAATTATTTCATTATTGAGGGCGCTACACAAGTCAGCAATTGACAAACCCTCATTGGGCGCCCATGCCAGTGCTCAATCCACTCCCCCACCCAAACGAATACCACTTCAATTTATAACTATATCCATGAATCAAGTGAAAAGAATTAATTCTTCGTAACATGATAAATTAATGTTTGAATTTTCATCAGGAGTCGTGCTCATATTTAATTTCTGACAGTATTTAGTATTACACTAATTACCTCTTATAAAAAATTACATATGTTTAGAGGAAAAAAAATCCGGACTCCTTCGGAATAAAATGGACCTCAAGCCTCAATGTGATGCTTCCATACATAACACGAATGTCAAACACTTCACGTGAGGTCGGCGTCCTCCCGTCTCGGTTTTTTCCCTGTGTTCTGACTAACTCCTGGCCTGTTAATGTTAGACACATCATACGCTCCCAAGTTATAATACAGTAATATATATAATTTAGGAGACATGGAAGAAAAGATATCGTGGCCGGTAATCCATGATTAATTAGACCACTAAATCACATCATGTTTAAATAATGATGAGCTGGAGATGGGACCCGTGGGCCAAACTCTAGTTCTGAAATGTCGCAATGTATTGCGAAAAGGACAGCCACTAAAAGCGAAGGATTAATTTTGGATGGGAAAGGGAGACAAGGGAAGATGGCCAGACGGAGCGAAGGAAGTGTCAACACGAATTGAAGCGCACCACAGAAAGAAGAGAATCAATCAACTAACTAACTCTTAAAATTATTACGACAGGAATAAAGATAAAGGGCCTCACTAATCCGTTGTACGGCTTTGTTTCTGCATGTATAGTTGGTGCAATGATCAGAGATAAAATATTGTCTAACATTCAATTTGCAGAGAAATGCTTTGGATGCTTATGCGGCATATCATTCATCATCATCAGATATATGTATTAGTGTTTCTTAAATGACATTATTTGTTAGTTGAGAACATTAATATTTGTCTAACACTATGATAGCGCAGATTAGATCCTCTCCATCTGGTGAAGGTCCTTACAGGGTGACTAGCTCTTGCTTAGCTTAGGAATTGAACTGGATGGCTAAAGTAACAATTAAACACGACTTTATTATGGTCACGGCACAAGTAGCAAAATCCAGCCTTTTGAAAGACGTCAAATATCTGGTCCCATCAAGTTACTTAGGTCACTGAGATTCAAACCTCCCAGACTGTTTCACGTTGATCGGTTTCTGAAGCCTATACGCCCTCCATAAACAGCTGAAAGCTACGCCTTTATTTAATGGCTAACTGACCCAAACGAACTCCACCGCATTAAGCCAACCTTGTCAAGTGTAATTCCAAAATCCACTCCACACATTTTTCTGGCAAGCGTCCCTTGAACTATCATTTATGAACATAACTGAGTGCCTTATAAATGTAACAAGACAAGAGTGGCTTGTTGTGTCTTCTTTCAACAGATTAATCATTGCACGAGTTGCAACCAATGCTTGTCACCTTAAGTTGGCTACCAAGGAACACCAGGACCCAGCCCTACATGTGACAACCTTCATCACATGTCCCTATTCACAGCTTCTCTCATTTGATTTAATGGCTTTCGTAACAGGGTACTTTAGCTTTCATCTCATACAATAGCATGGCATAAGGAATACCACTGAATGGAACCATTTCATTGCATAGAATTTTGAGGAGTGGATTTGAAAAGAACATGACCGACAGGGAAGGAGTTATAGAGAGAAGTGGGAGGAAAGTTGAGTGGTAGTAATTTGAATACTGCTTTGGTCGCCATCAGTGGATTAAAGCATGCCCATACGTGTCATGATCACACAAAAAACTGATGATATCCAAAACCAAGGTGTGAATAATGGAGAGGAGTGGGTGAGCTATAACAATTTAAAAGGATATCATGATGGATGAGTGGGCGAAAATAAATGCAACTTGGTCAAAAGGCATAGGAAGTGCCATTCTCATAATCTCATGGTGTGTGGGTATGTACCGGATGCTTCTAAACCAGACACTTTCAACTACTAGTCAATTTCAACCAATCAACCTAGGAGCATTCATAGGCTCTCTTCTCATCTCTCAGCATCTATCTATAGGAGTAAATGTGAAGAGACATCAGTACTTTGTAAGAAAGTTCAGTTGTAGCTAGAGCTGCCGGTAAACGGGTTAACCCACGGGTTGACGGGCCAATCTACGGGCCAAATAGTGCAGGTTTGTGCGGCCTGCATCTTGACGGGTTGGGAAAACCCCAACCCGCCATTTTTGTAAAATTTTTATTTTTTTAAATTTTATTTTAATATATATTTATAAATTTTAATAAACATAAATATTTACACAAATAATTAATATGAAATTAATTGGCTTCAAAAAACATCTTCGGAATAAATTTTCATATATTATTTAGCAATTATAATATATTTCATAAATTTTATTTATTTTAATCCTAAACCTCTTTTAAAAAAATATTCATTTTGATACATAAATAACAATAAGATTGAAATTAGTATATACAATCCTGTGTTGTATGGTTCACAAAGATTTAACATTGTAAAAAAATTACTTAAAAAATTAGTTTTTAAAAAATAAGAAATAAAAGTAGGCGGGCTGGCTTGCCAACCCGCGAGTTGAGCCCGCATAACCCGCGGGTTATGTTGGTTGGGCTTGTGTAGCCCACATTTTTGGGGGCTGCAGAAACCCGCCTCAACCCGCTGGTTGGCGGACTCAACCCGTGGGTTGGGTCCATTTTCCCGGCTCTAGTTGCAGCTATACAAGAATTTAGTGATAGTAGTGGAGATTGAATTGCATATTCTTCTCATCCACCGTATCAGATATGAGACTTCGTATTGGATCATAAAAAATTAGCATTTGTTTTTATGATGATGATGATATAGGAGCCCCTCTACATCAAATGCACTGTTAGTTAACGGAGAGGCATAGCATGTGACAATAGGATATAACACAACAAAGTCTTATCCCACTAGGTGGGGTCGGTTACATTGATCATAGGACTCTATTATACTCTACTGTGAATCATATTTCTTGATAGATTATCAACTAAAATCACTCTTTATAACCTCCTTGAAAGTGTTTTGATCGTTCTCTTCCCCTTTTTAAATAGCTCCACACTGTTTGATCCACCCTCCTTATCGATGCCTCCAATAGCCTTATCTAAAATATATCTGAGCTACCTCAAACGATTTTTCATCATTTTTTTCAATAGTTGCCACTCCAACGTAAGCATGAATTTGACCATTACAAATTATATCCATTCTAGCATGGTCACATATACATCTCAACATCATCATCTCAGCTACCCTCACTTTATACTTATCTTGTTTCTTCAAAGCTCAACATTCACTGCCATATAACTTTTATAGCTATACGATAAAACTTTCTTTTTATTGTATTATATATTTTCCAATCACAAATAACTCCAATAGCTTGTATTCATTTACACCATCCAGTTTGAATTATATTATTAACATCAACATCAATTTCACCATCTTTTTGTATAATTGATCCCAATATATCTAAACTTTATCATTTGTGAAATGGTTTGGTCCCTAATGTCACTTCCAAATCACTTCTGACTTGTCTCTTATTGAAATTACAATGCATATATTATATCTCATTCCTACTCCCACAAAAGCTCTTTGACTCTAAAACCTTTCTCCAAATCTCAAGTTTAAAATTAATCCCTTCTCTTGATTTAGTTAAAAGAACGATATCATCAACAAAAAGCATACACTTAGGAATCTCTATTTTGATAAGCTCAGTTAGAATATTTAGTACTAGGTCAAACAATAAGGGTTGAAAAATGATTCTTGATGTAGGTTAATATTTATAGGAAAGTTCTTTGTCTCACCTCTGGGCATCCTAACATTGGTTAATACCCTCCATACATGTCCTGAATGAATTTAATATAAGTCACACTCACCCTTTTCTTTTCGAAAGCTTTCCAAAGGAAGTCTCTAGGCATGCAGTCATACGATTTTTCTAGGTCAATGAAAACTATATGCAAATCCCTTCCTTCAATTCAATACTTTTCGATTGACTCCCTTGACAAATAAATGGCTTCTGCTGTGGGTCTTTTTGGTATAAATTTAAATTGATTATCATGTATACAAGTCTCCAATCTTAACATGTGGTCAATCACCTTTCTCATAATTCCATTATATGACTCATAAACTAAATCTCCATGTACTTTGCATAGTTTTAAATATCCAATCGTTAAACATATTCTTAGATTGTAGAATTTTATTGAATAACTTAGAAAACCACAGTACACTAATTTCACTTGATATTTTCAAACATTAATAAGAATACCATTCGAAACAACAACTTTACCATTTTTCATTTTGTTAAGAGTTTTTTTTAACCTCGTCAATTCATATCCTGCCATAAAATATCAAATTGAGGTCAAAAAAAAAAAATTGATTCAATGGGGGTGAACTTTCGAAAAAGACATTCTGCAGATAGGCCAAATCTTCTCTGATCACGGGAAGGATCAAACTCAAAGCACGGCCGAACTTAATGAAGTTGTTAGAGATTCTTTCGAGTTTTGACATGATTCATATTTAAAATCATTCACGTCCCATCTGCCACAGTGATGTGCCCAGGTTTTCTAAAGTTTCAGCCACTTAATTTGTCTGTGATTAAACGGGTTCATATCTTGCTTGTGGGAATCCTGTGCACTGTACAAGACGATAAAGTTGTAAAAAGTATGCTAAATCGCCGGGTAAAGGAGGTTACATGTGAAGTTGGAAGGAACAAAACGCATAAGCTGTGTACTGATTATCCAAACATCCAGTATTCTGTTTTTTTTTTCAAAAAATAAAATCATGGGGTGAGAGAGGCTCGAACTCTCGACCTCAGGATAACTCAGAAGCTATGAGACCTACGCGCTAGCCAACTGCGCCACTACCCCATACAATTTTCGAAATGTTACCTAATTTTAATCAATCCTAAAACTAAAAAGAAAAACCAGTTACAAACGAGAAAGCCGAATGTGATTGATAATTTGATATGGAATTTTTTTTTTTTTTGCCAAATTGAGTCATCTATTCCGTTAAACACAGAACAATGTCTGATACAACCAAATAAAGCAGTAAACACGTTAACCAGAATCTATAACAACTCTAATAAGATCATCATTCAAAAAGAGTAGTAACTAAGGAAGAAGTCTAAATGTCCAGCCTATTGGACATGACCATCTCAATAAAATCTTAGTTACCTAATTGGCTACTAAGTTAACTTTTCTTGAAACATAAAGAAAATTGTATTTCCTTTCCAAATTCCTTAACATGCGGATATTTTTTAAAATAGTACCACAACGCCATTCCTGTAGCTCCTGTTATTCATTCAAACATTTGATAAGTATTTGATTATCAAATTCAAACAGAATATCATCTAGCTGATTTTCAACAGCATAGAAAACTGACTCTTCCATTGCTAAACACTCGTCCATTAAAGCGGGATGAGCAGGAACAGTATTGGCGATGCCATGCTATAATCCTCCATTTGTGTCTCGGACCACAAAAGCAGATTGCGCATATCAATCTGTCTCTGATATGGAATATGAGCACAGGAGTAATGTTGAATCACGCTTTTGACGGGGGGGAAGCACTTAATTAGAAGAGTGGATGAATGTGTCGGTGGGTTCATGCGTCCCCAACTCCACGACTTGGCTTTACTTAAATCGGATTCAACGGGTGGGACAGTGGATCACCAGCGACATCCATAGAACATGATTTGGTTCCATCATCTAAGCGTTTCACATCGTGGCCTCTCTTAATATCACTACGGCGCACTGCATTAGTTATCCACGCTATTCGTTGCTAGTCTATCCTAAATTACAGTTGACTTTAAAATTGATATATAAATATAAAATTTTAGGTTTTAGACCAGTGCAACTCAACTTTTCACTGCAGACTCAAGCACGTCAGCAAATCGAGTATGGGAAAATAAATAATAATTAGTGTTTCAAACCTAGAATAAATTTCCATGGATGGGCCAAACTGGACATAGACGTAGAGACAGGTTGGCCAGTTTCTGCCTCTAACCTGATAGGTTAAAAGGCACTTCAAAATTTAGGTTCGTTGACTTCAAACCTGCACACATTTATACACGATTCCCCGCCCTTATCATGCTATATCCTTGATTCCTTAGTAGGCCCAATAATACAAAGATTTTGGGCCCTTTTTGTATGAGTTAAAGGGGGAAGGCCTTTCGGCTCCTTCCGCCATAACCAGACCCCATTGGCTTTTAGTAAAAGGTACCAATGTAAAAGGCTAATCATTCACAACATGATTAGTTAATATTTAAATCTCTGTTAAAAGGTATGTTTATATTTAATTCATAATAATGCCTCAAACTGGACTGTCCCCATAGAAGTATAACTATGCTTAATACAAAAAAGAAGAAGATAGGGAAGAAGAATATGAGGAACTTATGAAAGTGGAGGCTTAGTAGAATTTTTTTTGGTAAGCTCAACGTTGAAAGCAGTGACTAATCTGATCCTCTCATGGCTTAAACTTGCTGAAAGGGGGTTTTAGTGCTGACCATAAGACCCTTTCCATACACACCCCCAAAATCGAACCCTGACTAGATGTTTAATGAACTAAGCTAAACATGGCCTCATGGTTATCTTAGTAGATTTTGATACAACAGAGAAGGAAATAATGAATGGGATGAAAAGCCAACTCAAGTTGGTTTTAACGGCGGAGGGGATACCCCACGTGCACAGGACTACCCCTGCCAGTTCACGGACTGGCCAATCGTATTAATTTCTCATCCCTGAGGGCTAAAGCTGGCATCCAACAAGATAAGGACTGCTTGCGAGGTGTCCTTATGTGGGGCTCATTGAGCTCACCATACAAAAATTAAGTCAATCTACATATATTCACATAATGATCACTCAAGCCTGGTCTACATCCTCTAGGCCCATCCAACTCAACCCCTCTCTGTCTCTCTGCATAACTCCTCTCCTTTTTTCACTAACATGATTCAATGTAGCCAAGAAGACCAGTCTCTCATGATAAAATCAAAAATGTTTGAATATTCGTTTGGAGAGTAAATCGTGTTTAATATGTGATAGTATTTTGAAAAGTATTATGTTCAATTTTTAAAAATGTTGATTAATTATACCTGTTTTTACGTGAGACGATCAGCACAGGTCTATGATTAGTTCAACGGTCCACGGCTTATTTTTGTTTTCGTGTCCCTCATGCTCTCCTCTGTCAACGTCGATCATGATTATTGATCAAGGTCCTCTAAAATGAAAATGCTCATGAATTAACATAGACATGCTCAGGTGTATGTGTGTGTTGTTTATGGTCGATTTGGAAGTTGAAGTTGGCTACTTAAGACACATACATATACACAGTTTCACCAGATATACGTGTGTTTTGCAATTAAGCATGCGGCTCAAAATACATATTATCCTGAAGCCATCCAAAGCTGCAAAACCATCCTACGCATGCATTATTATACACAGTTTCTCTTCTTTTTATGTAAATACTCGGTTCAATGATGATATCGACATTAAGTTTTATAAATCTGGTGGCCAAAAGAAATAAGAATGGCTATATTCTTTTACAAATTAATACCGTCGTGTTTGTTAGCAACGGCATGAAAAAGCTTAAGCAAGAAAGCTCATAATGTGAGGAAGAGAAGATTGCTATACATAAATATATTAATGACTTTAAAAATGAGATAATACGAGGCAGCTGTTACTGCATACTAGAAACTATAAAGCTTATCACCCCGGCCTCACATGCATCTCCCCCTGGCCTCTTCTTTTCTTCATCTTCTTTATACTTATTTTGTTCCGAACAACATCAAATAACAACAGAACCTGTTATTGAGCAGAAAGAAAGAAATCCTAAACGTACTGATTGAGCTTGAATCACCCACATTACTCATCCCAGTTCAGCGACACCACTTTCACCAAAGTTTTCGTCGGAGGACTGGCTTGGGAGACGCCCGCTGAAGAAATGCGTAAATATTTTGAGCAGTTCGGACACATTCTTGAAGCTGTTATCATTAATGACAAGCATACTGGAAGGTCTAAAGGCTATGGATTCGTATGCCTTTTCTTTGTCTTCAAGACCGAATTATTCTCTGTTCGCCATCTGATGTAATTTGAGTGTTATATGTTAACTGTTTATTTATATTTTACCGTCAAATGATCAGGTAACTTTCCGTGATCCGGACTCTGCGAGAAAAGCCTGTGTGCAGATCCCAGCCCAATGATATATTGAAGAAGCGTAAATTGCAATATTGCTTCCCTAGGTCGGCCTCCACCTCGTCCTTCATTATCTCCTCCAGGTCTCTTCATTTTATACTTTCTTATATATAAGTGATAGCTGTGGATTCTTCCATTGCCGTTGAAGTTACACAACGAGTGGATGGATACTGATAATGCAGGAGCGAATATATCAGTACAAGATGGTGGTAAAGAAGTCACAGTAAGTTAAATGCCGGCTTACAATACAGTTCCGGCAGCGGCAGCGCCACCTTCTCTGGTGTACCCGGTAGTCGGTAGTTTATAGGTGAGTGAGTTGATTTGATTCATTAAGCGGCAGAGCAGCCGCAGGTAAACGACTGGTCCATACTAACACATGAATGTCACCTTCAAGGTCAGTATATACATCAATATTATAATTATTCCTCAAATCCAGCTCCGCCTTCATAATGATTTTTCGGCACGAGCTTATAAAAAGAACATTGTTGTCGCCATATGTAATTTTCATGTACTGTTAGAGAGAACATACCGATATATAATTTAGTAATCCCATAATAACTGTCATTTAAAGAAAGACGATGACACGGTCATTTTACATTGTAATGCATGCCCGTCTAAATAAGGGTCCTGTGTCAGTTGACACATAATATCATGATCAAATCTCTCGGATATCTGTACTTTTTATTATCTGTACCATCAAAGTCATTTTCCTCCCAGCGATACGATGGTGTTGTCTGATGGGAATTGGTTGTTAGTTGAAGAGATAAACACAAGCTATTAACACTCGAAAAAGTTTTCAACTTTAATGAGGGAAATCTATTCATTCTCTCTTCTTCATCAAGTATAATTCACCTGAAGATGTAAATCAAATTTTTAGTCCCAAATGATTGTTATGAATGAACGGAAATAACACCAGATGACTCTTTGTAAAAACTTATTTGCCAACATTCTAAAATCATTTATAGAATTACTTTTATATAAATCGAGACTAAACTCCTCTCGCATATTTATCTCGAATTGTATATAATCACTTTTCAAAAATTAATTCAAACAAGGTATAAGTTCCTCTTTTTTTGTTTTTTTGGTTCCGTTTCACTTTGTATAACGCTAGGTCATAACAATTGAAGCATAGCGAAAAGCACGCTATGCATTAGTCATCTTCTCAATTAATTGGAAACCCAACACAACCTGCAGCTTTTTTTGTTTTTTTTGAATATCAAAGCAAGCTAAGCTTGTTAAGATTGTCATAATACAAACAAAATGATAATCAGGGACAATCGTCCCCAACACACAACCTGCTGCTTTACATCGATATTGGCTACTTATCCTCACCGTTGTACGTACAATCCCAACATTATACATATATCTCTTCTTCATTGCACATGTTATTGAGTTATTTTCTTCTCAAAAGAAATATAATGTTCCCTTTCATATCTGCCCGCTAATTTTCTTTCACTTTGTGCAGCTATCCGACCTACACTGCTGATAATTATTGGTACCACCAAGTAAGGATCTATTTTATCTCCTGTTCCTCATCAACAACTTAAGTTATCAAAGATACAAATTATCATAACGACGACAGTGCGAATATACTATGGTGTATGTATGTATATATATTGTGCACAGGCCATGATGTCCAACACACAAATTCAACAGCCACAATATTATCATCAACAAGTCTATGGACAATCATATCCATGTTATTATGGATATTCTGTTCAAACACCAAGGTCTACATTTTTCACACCCCACCAGGTAGATCGCTTCCTATCTGCATCAGGGGCCTCCTATCCACATTACCCTACCCCTTCGGAAGGCTATTGTCCTCCTATGCCCTTTCTGTCCCCTACTGATATGTATATAGCTTTCTGTTCTCTCCATAATTCACTTTACCTTTTGATCAGTTGAATTCTCTTTCATTATGTGCATGTACTCTCCCCCTCAACACAAACACAAAAACAGATTATATAAGATGCATTCCACTGACAGAATATATATATATATATTTTATGAGGTTTGGCAGTGGGGGTCACATGGGCAAGTAGCCCATCCCTATGTGAATAAGCTGCCTAGGTTTGTGCCATGCACGAACCACAAAACTTGTAATGCATGATGGGTCAATGTGAAAAAATCATGACAAAGCTTGCATGTGGTTTCAGTTTAGAAAGTGGAATTGTTACTTCTTTATATATAGATGCACTCAAAGTGCTGCTCTATTTATTGGCCCCCACAAGGCATTCTAAACACACACACACGCTGCCAATTTTGTCTAATTTTAGACAAAAGCTGGCCTTTCATGAATTGCCAGTCTTGTTTCGGGCTGCTAAGCCTTCTGTTCTGTTACAAATTAACTTCAGTTCTTTTATCATTTGGGAACGAGTGAATTAGGCAATCAAGCAGAGTCAAGAAATGAAATATAATCGTGTATTTGTCTAAGACAAGTTTAATGTGGTTGGCCTTGCAGATTATCTGACTCATCAACGAAGCTCCTCGGAGACACAACAGCTGGAGTAGTTGTGACTTCAGAAAGTGCCAACAGCCAAGGGGACATCTATATCCAAATTATTATATCTTAATTCTTTTGGTCCAAAGATGTAGCCTTAGCCCTTGGTGAGATACTAAATAAATGGTTCGGCAGATCACTTAGCATATTTGCTATGGCTATTGGACACAAAAAATGAACTAACTTAACTTCAGTCAGATTTCAGACAATCATCTTTCTCTATTCCCATTCTTCCAAGGAATGAGCATGTCTTACCACTCACTAACTCCTTCTTTGTTACACGTTATGCAAAGTTGTGAGCTGATATTAATGCGCAGCCGCAGTTGTTGCTAATTAACTCACTTTTCCTCTTTTTCATTATTAACACACACTAATATATATACATTGTAACTCTTAATAACCTGATTTTCTTCAAACATCATATTTACTAATTATTAGTGATTTTGCACGAAGATGAGGCTTGAATGGTTTTGCCAAGATTTCTTATTGACGACTCTGGCTTTCGTGCCTCATGTTCAAACAAAGTTGAACAGTCAGCAAATAAAAATGCCGAGTATAAAATAAAGCCACCATGAACTGTTGATTTATGTATCATTGAATATTCGCAACGAAACAAAGGAGACGCAAGTACACCGGCCAAGGGTTGGCGTGCATGGCAAAATGAAATTGAAAAATAAATACACAAATAAATGACATGTCACTCGATTTGATTCTGGTGGTGGCAGAAAAATTATTATTTTTACCTTTGGAAGGGTCATTTTTTTGGGTTTCGGAGCCCAACACCACATATAGGGTTTGTTTATCAGCCCTTCATGCAAGTCAAGACAAAACTCATCTTACAATTTTACTTTGAATTACGTATAATCACTTTCCAAAACTAATCCAAATATGCTAATAGTATGCAATCACGTCCACTGGGCGGAGTAACATATTTCACAGTAATAGAAAAATAAATATACAAACAAATTCTTGAAGGCTAAAGTCTCATGTATAGTGTGCTTTTCAATGCACCAACTGACACATTCTACGTATATAATGAAGCTTAATAGCAGAAGAGATGGTTTGACGAAGTGTATTTCTCTTAGACATATCTTATCAGACGAGAATTCTATTTTAGACTGATCCCCTGTTTCATCACGGCGGCGGCGGCAAGCATAGTAATGATCCTAAACTATTGTTGGAGTATGAGCAACATCCGGTCCCAAACAAGAGCATTAGCAATAACCAATAACCAAATTGAGATCAAAAGTACTGAGAACTTGGTCTGACAATTATTAGCATATTGTGTGATTGGGCTTTGGCCCAGTAGCGCTAACTTAGTCTTGTTAGGCCAAGTTGGGTTGCAACTAAATCTGTTTCTGCAACTAAGTTAGTTGGACAGCTGTCTATGTATATGAAACTTGAACAGAGGCTGCACCCACTGAGTCAGCAATACATTGAATAATACAGGAGATATTTCACATGCACAGGTTTGGACTACTTGTTCCTACAACAATTGGCTTTGATTGGTGTTTAACGCAGTGGAGATTCCTTAACCCTAGTGATAAACTCTTGGTTATCATAGGTTATACTGATCTTCATATTTGTGCTGTTCATCTAGTTCTTACTCTTTATGATAAAAAAGGAATCTCAGCTATGGTTAGGATTGCCTTACTCCGATACTACCTACACTTCATAAAGCAATGATTTGATTGGTTCCATCCTGACTGCCTTAGTCTATTATGCTCCCTACGCAGGAGGGTTCTTTATTTGAAGTTTGAATAGTTAGTTTGTGTGATTAGGCACATGTGAAATAAAACATGTCATTTTATTAAAAGCAATCACGTTCGAGCCTTTGAGGAACTATAGAATGCTAAATATGAATATATCTTTTGACGATGATTAAAATATTGTTTTGTTATATTATGAATGATTAACCACTTTCATTGACAAACCATGACCTTAGCACATTTAAAATAAAGCTCCCTGTAAATTCTCTTATACATTTAAAATAAAGCTGTTCCTGCAAATCCTCGGCTCGTTGAATTGGGTATAAATGCACAAGCCTTCATTAATGGTCGGCGCTACTCAAAGAGAGTTAGCGGGCCAAGCGGCCCATTGGATGGGTATCGGGTTTAGCCTGGTGTTGTGACCCAGATCCGGAAGTGACCGGGTAAGACTAGGCCAGCTGGAGTTGGGAGCTCATTGACTCATTCTATACTTGCAATGAATGTAATTGATGGGGAGAGGATGGGCGCGTTTGTTAGTCTGAGCTGGCCATATCTTATAGGCCTGGAGCTGCTCCTTCACTTTTAGACACATCCACGGATGCCCACTGCGTGCATACCCATCACATAGAGCAGATGGGTACATGCGTACGCTACTGGTACGGGCACCATATCGTTATTTATAAATACTAAAATATATACCTGATCTTAAATTAACATTAAATTTTAATTTAATCCCTTAAATTTTAAGATTACATGTTTAATTTTTTATCGTTAATTTTACTTAAAAAAAAAGATTAATTCAATCATAATTTTTTTATTAAATAATAGTAAAATATATTTAAATATTAATTATTTAATGTACCTTTTTATATTTTAAAATTTAACCATATTTTATCAGCATTTAATCGTATTTTTAAACATAAGAAATTAAACTAAAACATGATATAAACTTAAATGATCAAATATATACTTTATCCATTTATAAATTATTCTCAACATATCAAAGAGACAGAACAAAAACACTAAGTTTCATTCTTTTTAAAATATTGGTTCACGTTATATAATAGATTTGGACTATTTGGCCCTTTAAGAAGCCAAAGCTAAAACCAAAATAAATTTGTGAAGCCAAATACTTTACTAATCCAGTTGAGCAATTGTGATGGACCGTGCATATGCTCTTAATAATCCCAATCGTCGACTCTTCTTTTATTCTATTCCCTTGCCCTCACACTCGCTCCTACGCCCAGCCTCGCTTTATTTGTAGTCGTCGCAAGCAAGTTCATTGAAATTCGGTGATGTATTACATAAAATTAGGTTGTGTAAAACCCCCACGCCACTATGGGTGGATCATTGACTACATCGCTCGCTGTTCTTCCAGGAAGCTTCTCATCCTCATACACGCACACTTAACAGTTATCCAATTTTTCTTTTGTTTTTTTTGTTTTTGAGAATGTATCTTTCTGACAAGATAATTATATTTGAATGAGGTATTATTGTATATTAAATATGGATATATATTTTAATGAAAATTCAAACCTTAATTTAATATATTACAAGGGAGGAATCAACGCCTTCAACTAACCTAAATCTACAAATAAATTAGGGAGTTTGAGATCAGGGGGAGGGACGGAATATTTTGTGTGGGTGTGGTGCAGCTCAACGGAAAAATAAATATACAAATAAATTGTTGAAGGCTAAAGCCTCTTAATGCTGTTCAACGTTACCACCAAACATTCATAGATAGTTTTTAGAATAAGTCCATTTGACATTACAGCGAAGAGAGGAGGAGACAACTCGAGTTCCTGAGAACACGCACAGATGTATGAGGATCCTATGTTTGGGTCATGACCCCGGCTTCCTAATATCTGATTCTGAGTTAAAGCTGAGCTGTGGAGGGTTTGACGAGAAACACTACGCGATTATTGCTGTAATATTAAATTCGTGGGCCTCGTACAGATGCCACGTATTAAATCATTCCTTGTGTCTGTGTCCGTGTCTGGGACTTGGAAACAGGGCAGCTTAGGTCCAGAGGTGAATGCCCCATGAGAGGTGCTGTACCTGTCTTCTTTGTTTACTACTACCGTGATGTTTGGCCATTGTACGCGGACGCCGGGCACGTTTCCCCTGTTTCTTTTTTAATACTCTACTCACTTATTTTAATACCACCCCATAGCCTCGTGAATCCCACTTCGCCTACACAGCGATTAACAAAATGTTCTCGTGATCTTAGGCTATGGATATGTAGCAAAACATGTCATCAGACGCATAAACCTGTCATTAGGCTATAATTAACTTGACAGGTGCAATGCATCTGTCCATGACTTGTCATGCAGTAATTTAGAGTTGGATTTATACCACATGGGAACCAGGAACAGCCGTTTTTTTTTTCTTTATTCCTTTTAAATAATTGGTATACCGCGGCCTGGAGCCTCTTGTATGCTTAAAGACAGGTAATTTATTAGTACCATTCTTATGCACGACAATCACTTCCATTCACACGTACTGTGATGTTCTCGCTAGCTAGCTCCATTATAACTGATGATGATCTCATGATAGCGTCGATCATACCAAGCAACTTGCTACCATATGTTCTTTCCAAATTTAATAACTTATAGCACTTAAAAGCAAATGTTGGCACATAATAAAACAAAACCATCAAATCAAGTGGGATGATAAGGACCGAGATCTATGGACATGGGTAATGGATAGATTTTTCCCCCCCAAAAAACCGCAGTCTTTTGTCCATTGTGGGTATTAGATTCATTAGACGATACATCCAAATAATCCAACGACGCGGGCTCAAACTGGAAAGTGAAGTTGAGTGAGTCCGGCAGGGCAGGTGGGAAAAAATAAAAGAGCTGGAGGGAAATCACGTGCGTGGGGCTGGGGAACAGCGTAAAGGGGCGCGTGACGTCACGTGCTTCATCGGATGCCCTTCTGAAGCTCCCATTGGGTGAGTGCCAGTTGGATCCACTCCCTCTTCCCAATAAAATACATGCCATCCAGACTGTCATCTCAACGTCTCTCCCACGCTTCCGCCTTCTTCACTCTTAATTTCAACTCATTTAAAATTCCAATATAAAAATAAGAATATGTTTATATAATGTATTCAAAATTTTAAATCTAAATGGATTCATTTTTTCTTTATTAATTTTCATTATTGCATTGTAGGCTTGGATATGGATGTGGTGGTCCGTGTGAAGGGCATTGCGGAGAATGAATGCCTTCAAACATCCGAACTGGACATAAGCTGGAATGCTTTTTGTCCGGTAGCGACCACGAGGCCTGATCACTTCACTCATTTCCACAAAGCTTGCCCCTTTTTTCCTTTATGCTTCGCCTTTGTCTTTCAAAATGCCACTCCACCTCCACTCTCCGCATCTGACTCTCACGCGCATACTGTTCACCCCTTCTTGTTGGGAGCGTGCGGTCCACCCCTCCAGTTCATGAATCGGAGTTGTTGGTTGCACCCCCCTGAAACGTTTGAATAAAGAAACGCGCTAAACAGTACCGTTCTGACCTTCTGGGTCCCGCCTCAGCTTTTCTTGCCTGGCAAGTCCTGTCCCTGGTGAAATGCCTCCAACCTTCGCCCATATCCATTCACAGTTGCTGGTAGCTAGGCTCCTAAACCACTTAAAAAGAACGATTTGTTAACCCACTATTTTATTCGCATTAATTCGTATTATCGAAATATCCCCCGAGTCGAAAGCCAGCTTGTGCTGCCACCTATATATACAGCTCTCCCCTCTCATCTATCCCCACACAAGCAACCTCTCGAGCTCCTCGCTTCCCTCTTGTACCCATCTTCCGCAGCCCAAGCCCCAATAGAAAGAAAGAGATCAAGAGCCGCCTCTGCTCTGGTTCCACTAAACAAACAAAAATGGCCGCCCTCGTTTCTTATCAATGCTTCCTTAAAATCTTTGTTTTGATCTCGGTGCTTCAGCTCTCTCTCGCCTCCAGCAGAAGGCTCAGTGAGCTGGCTCAAGATCAGTCCTCCCAGCTGCTCCATTACCACAATGGCCCTCTTCTCTCTGGCAAAATATCCATCAATCTCATCTGGTACGGTCAATTCAAGCCTTCCCAGAAAGCCATCATCTCCGATTTCGTTACCTCATTGTCTTCTTCCTCTCCGGCTCAAACCTCCCAACCCTCCGTCGCCACTTGGTGGAAAACTACCGAGAAATACTACCATCTCACCAACAAGAAGTCCTCTGCTCTTTCCCTCTCTATGGGCAAGCAGATTCTGGACGATAACTACTCCTTGGGAAAATCACTCGCTAGCAAGCAGCTGGTGGAACTGGCCTCCAAGGGTGACCAGAAAAATGCCATCAATGTCGTCTTGACATCGGCCGATGTGGCGGTGGAAGGTTTCTGCATGAGCCGATGTGGTACTCACGGATCCTCATCTGCGGGACACGCAAAGGGCAAGAACTACAAGTTTGCTTACATCTGGGTTGGTAACTCGGAGACTCAGTGCCCTGGTCAGTGCGCTTGGCCCTTCCATCAGCCCCTTTATGGTCCCCAGAGCCCACCGTTGGTTGCTCCCAACAACGACGTCGGCCTTGACGGAATGGTGATCAACCTGGCCAGCCTTTTGGCCGGCACCGCCACCAACCCGTTCGGAAATGGCTTCTTCCAGGGCCCCGCCGAGGCACCACTCGAAGCCGCTTCTGCTTGTCCCGGTGTTTATGGAAAAGGAGCTTACCCTGGATATGCCGGGAACTTGTTGGTGGACCCTACTACCGGTGCAAGCTACAATGCTCATGGTGGCAATGGCAGGAAGTATCTCCTTCCTGCTCTGTTTGATCCTTCTACTTCGACCTGTTCCACGCTGGTGTGAAGATAGATTGGGATTAGAAACACGGGTTCGTCGGCTGTATAAGCATATAATGTGTAGGATGTATTCATTCATTTGTTTATTACTTTTTGTATTGCCTATTTTTCATGATATATAAGCAAATCTACTTCTGTTTGCTTTAATTCATTCTTCCGATCAGTGCCTCCCTCCAAAAATCCTCACTCCCGTCTTCCGCTTATGCTTCCCTGGGTTTAACAGGAATCCCATGCCTGTGTAGTTCGTTAAAGATGCGATTTTACTCACAGACCAGGCTTAACCGATATATACTATATTTGCAAAAATATAAAAAAATGATAGGTTGGCCCAGAGAAATCGAATTTCATGTCATTGCAAGTTTAAAGACTCGACGAGTCATTTAAATTTATACTTGCCCCTGTCCTTCACAAGTAAACACTGTTTAATCGTTTCTTAAAATTAAAATGAGTTAAAAAAAAGCAACAACTAAGCTAAATATTTATTTATTTAAGTATAAGAGTGAATGGGAGAGACAAAATGCTGTATCTGGATTTGAAACAATTACTTATGTCCCTGCTATTGTTGGCCATAATTTACAAGAATATTATCCAATTGAGAGAGAATAAATGTAAAAAAGAAATAAAAAAATATATGATTAATTATAGTATGTTTAGGAATAGCTTTTTTAAGTGATTTTACGCAATTTAAGGTAAACATATAAGAGAAGTTTTATCTCAACTTACGTAAAAGTACTTTTTAAATGGTTGACAAACAAACCCTTAATTTATGATAGAAATGGAAAAATGCATCAAATTTTCAATACATGCACAAAATGTTGCTTATAAAAAAGACCCCAATCAGCAACTATTTAAACTAATGGGGGTGAGGTCCTCTTCAAGTGGGGAAGAAATTTGGAATTTCAGATTTGAGAGGCTGACATCTAGCGTTGCACATACCCTCTGGCAAAAGAGAATATTTGCAACTTAGGTTTTTTTAAAGAATTGAGACCTTAAGTGTCATTAATTTAATTTTTCAACTTGAGTACTGCTTTTTCAATACACAGGCTAGACACTGTGAGGGTGAAAAACTCAAAACTAACAATTCAAGCAAAATGATTGGTTTGATGTTGTTTCTTTTCTATTTGCTTTGCTCAACTGCCTCTGTCCCTATGACAGCCAATCGTGTGCCCTCAATGTCAAGACTGTAACCACAGTTGGGCACGTTTTCTTTGTTTTAGACTGCTTGACAGCCCGATGGTAATCATAATAAAAATGGGTAATTTGTTTTGATCATGCTGTCTGTGCACTCTAATCACGGAATAGGAATGATTAACAATACTTAGACGCTAACATTCCGAACAGATTGTGCAACCGCAGACAATCCGAAATCATAATCCTCAAAACATTGCAAGAGAACAGAGACGTGGAGCACGCGGTGGGGGCATTAACTAAGAACGTAGCCGAAGCAGCTATAGGCCATGGCGGTGGGCCCTTGGGCCCGTGCTTAGCTGGCGATGCCCATCAGACCATAAAATGGCGCCGAAACAGATGGGTGAGAATGGGACGCCCAAAAAATGTGACTCAGCCACGTCGTCGTTTAACTCTGCTTTGCTGACGGTGCCTGCTTCTTGGGCGGACCCTACACATTTGCAATTATATTGGAGCCAATAGAAAGCAGCTGCTCAGAGATCCAATACGTGACATTCTTGACCACCGGCTAACACCTCCACAGTCCCGCCCATACTCCGCCGCGTCAAATCATGCATCCCGTACCTCTAAGTTATTTTTTTATCATAATTTACTTCTCCAATTTAAATTTTTATTTTTACAAAAAAATCACTTTTTTTATCATTTATTTAAACATAAATTATATAGCATCATTTAACTTTTATTCAAAAATAATTTTTTAAAATACATTTCAGAAAAAAAATTACTATTCTTTTTTTTTTTTGACCTGAATACTATTCTTATTGTTTTATCCAAACAGACCTGTACAATTCAGTTCCATTCTTCATTTAACACAAAATAGCTCTGACACCAAACAACCAGTAAAAGAACACGTGACATGATGCACCTTAAATGACAGCTCACAGCTGTATGAAATAAATAAATAATGGTATCGTGAGCTTCAATTTTCAAAATAGAGAATAGATTTGAAATCGGTAGTTCTCATTTTATTCATGCTTGCTGTGGGGGAGGTTGAATGATGAGTGAAACCGCGCCCAAATCAATTTTGTCGTGTCCCTGTGCCCTTAGCTGGCCACATACTGTAATGTCTTTATGGCTCATTATGGTCTCTATTTGATTATTCCTGTAGCCAACGCGTCAACCAGCTGGAGCCTCATTAGTCATTTCACTTCCCCCATACGCCTCCCTCCCTCCCTCCCTCCTTCCCTCCCATTTCCACCCACAAAACCTTTTCCTATATATGCCCGTCGCTTCTTCCTTCTCTCTCACAACATCACTGCCCACTTCACTCTCTATCGACCTTAGCTTTCACAAACGCAATGGCCTCTCTTGTTCTCCAACTCCTCCTCTTTGTTTCTCTCATCCATTTGAGCTACGCCGCCAGAACTCTCACCCAATCATCCCAAAACTTCAAGTTCCAGTACCACAAAGGGCCTCTCCTTACAGGCAAAATCTCTGTCCACCTCATCTGGTACGGTAAATTCACTCCTTCCCAGCGAGCCATCGTCTCCGATTTCATCGCCTCCCTCTCCTCCTCCAACCCCGCTACGCCCCAACCATCAGTCGCCGCCTGGTGGAAAACCGTTCAGAAACTGTATAACCCCAAGCTCTCCCTCTCACTCGCCTCCCAAGTCATCGACGACACCTACTCCATGGGAAAATCCCTCACCACTCACCAACTTGCCGAGCTCGCATCCAGGGGTGGCCAGAAAAACGCCGTCAACGTGGTTCTCACGGCTGCGGACGTCGCCGTCGATGGGTTCTGCTCCAGCAGGTGCGGCTCTCACGGGACCTCGGTGGGCGCTGCATTACGCGGGAAGAGACACAAGTTCGCTTACATCTGGGTCGGTAACTCGGAGAGTCAGTGTCCTGGTCAATGCGCTTGGCCCTACCACCAGCCTATTTATGGTCCTCAGAACCCACCCCTGGTTGCACCCAACAACGATGTCGGACTCGATGGTATGGTGATCAACGTGGCTAGCCTCTTGGCCGGAACTGTCACCAACCCCTTTGGCAATGGATTCTTTCAGGGACCGAAAGAGGCGCCGTTAGAGGCGGCTTCAGCTTGCACAGGTGTCTATGGCAAAGGGGCTTACCCGGGCTACGCCGGCAACCTCTTGGTGGACCCGGTCACCGGCGCCAGCTTTAACGCAAACGGCGTTAATGGCAGAAAATATCTCTTGCCGGCACTTTATGACCCCACCACCTCTTCTTGTTCTACGCTTGTATAACACGGGATGCACGCGGCAGAGATTCAGAATGATTAACGATCTATTAATAATTAATGATTATACGCAAATGATTCATTCTTTGAGCTGTGACAGTGAATAAATATCTCATTTGCGTATAATCATTAATTATTAATAGAACCATATTTCTATCTATATGAATCTGTGATTCCCCCTCCATTGTTATTCTGCCCATTTCTTCCCTCGACTACATGTCTCACTTCCACAAACAACTAAGATCGGTTATAATCAGTCTCTTGCAAAATGGAATTTATTTTAAAAAGAAAAAGAAAAAGGAAATCAAATAAAGGGGAAAAGAAGAATACATTATACAAGGACATACCCCCCGGCAATGTTGTACACTTTAACGCTCATAAATGGAGATGGCCACTAGACTGTTGTTTCCTTTTACAAGGGATGAACCGCGAATTAAAAGGTAAGTGTTTTCCTAATCAACCCTAAATCCTGATTTCCTTTATACCCTGCCTTTTGGGCGTAATCTCCCATCTATCAAGTTAAGCAATGGAGTTTTAGTTACACCCTTTTCTGCCCATTCCCATCCCGATTTCCTTCATCTGTTGGGCTCCGTTTTTATGGTCTTGAAATATAAAGAATGGGTTGCAGGATAGAATTTGGGCCACCTATTATAGATTTCTACCATTGGATAGAAAAATGAGGCACATAGTCAAACTAATTCTGTATTTCTCATTAGGCTGAATTGTACTTTTACTCTTTTAAATTCAAGTTCCAGTTTAATAATCCTTCCAATTCAGATTTCTTGTTATACTTATATTCTAAATTGTTTCGATCACTTGCAAACCTAATTTTCAATTATTTTCCCCCAGAAGTGCCGGTTAAATAGTTGAGCGATCTAATATAATCTTGTCCAAGTCATCGTTCTGATATCTCTACTTTCAAATCATGCATAGGTGACCATAGAATAAGCCTTTACAAAATTTATGCCGAAATCACCTGGTTGAATCTTTATGAATATAACTTAATTTGCATAATATTTTCAAACTGATTCAGTCTTGCACTCATTTGGTTCAATTTATAAACATGTTGTATTAGTTAATCTGATTAAGCAATAGAGTATTGATTTTCGACACTGTAGTTAATCTAATATCATTTGGTAGAAAGAGGCATGGAATGGGCTTTAGCCTGTGACGAATAGGGTGGGCTTGCTTCAAAGACAGATCTGACCCAAAGTAAGACGCAAAAATTAAAATTGTAGATCAATGTTGGGTCTAGACTCCAGACTGTATAGAGAGGCATTCAGCAGTTTGTTTGGATTCCGCCGAACAAAAATTAACCTGAATTGTATCGAATAACTGTACTAAAATTGGGGCATAATCGATCATTTTATCACGGGTCTGGCTTGTTTTTCATTTTATTAGATTTTGTTTCCTTTTTGGTGCAAAGGGTGTCTCTCAATGAATGGTCAACAACCGATCCTTTGTAGAGTGTGACGATCATAGAAGTGGGTCTTGCTTCTTCTATAGTAGAATTTTTTTTCTTCCATACACGGTCACCGATTGGATCCACAGTAGCATGCTGAAGAGACCTAGCTTTTGTCAATTGTGTTAGACGTTGTTGATTAACCTGTAATCGTTTTTTAATCCCTTGAGTAAGGAAGCAAACCCTTCGATTAATAGTCTTTAGGAGGGAAAGTGGTTTCGGGATGGAGGGAGGGAGCAGGGCATTGTGAACGAGTTTGGTGAGAGACACGTGTTGAGGAGAATGAGAGAGTTTGGGTAGATAGGTGGCAGTTGGAGATTAAGGAAGAATAGTGCATTGCTCGAGCGACATCTGAATCGTGAAACGTAATGAAGTGTGAGCGGGTTGGTGAGGAATTGGAAGTTCCAAGTAGTCAATAAAATAAATTAAAGGTTGTTTTAGTCATTTTCTCCTTCTCCTTCTCCTTCTCCTTCCTCAATGCTGGATGGATTCGAAGTTGCAGCTACGTGGAAGACTCGATCTCGACCTCGTTACTAACATGACACTCTAACCATTGGTGTTGTTCCAGTCCTTTCGACTGCTCAGAATTAACAGTTTAGTTCATGGATGCCTCCGTAAGTGAGTTGCAAACTCCGACAGAACATGGGGGAGTAATTTGAATTTATCGTCACTCTTTCTTAAATGAATTCCTAGCGGTGGTCCAATGGAGGATAAGGACACTGAAGATGGTCCTTTGTGGGGAAAAAAACGAGAGAGAGAGAGAGAGAGAGAGAAGCTCAGAACGCTACCAAATGACTTATGAATATCACTGTCTCCACTTTCACGAAAAATGTTGCACGTACCTGGCATATACAAGTACCAACATATTAACATCCAATCTTCTTCTTTCGGAACTAATTGACAAATGGTAATAACATAACTCTCTAGTCTACACTACGCATGCTCCTTTACTTTTCCATTTTATAATTTTTTATGACGCAAGGTAAATTTGACATGCTCCTAGCGACACATGCTTCTTTATATAATTGGCTTAATCATGTATGTCGAGCCGTCTCAAGCTAGTTTGGTAAGATACTTGGACGAGCAAGGATTAATGGGAGAAAAAGTGAGGTAGAATAAAGCAATTTGCATTTTTCTTATTGTAAATATTGTGTGGGTATGTCAAATAAAGAGTCCCATAATATTTGAAATTGTGTAGATCAAAGTGAATATACAATAATATAATCTTAGATTAGTAAATGGTCTAAGAGGAGAAGTATGTTTAATAATGACAAAAGGCCACCGAAGACAAATCCGGTAATTTTCCCTACCCCTTTGTGCACAAGTTAAACATGGACTGGGTATAGAATACTTGCTAAAAATGCCATTATAAAAATAAAAACGTTTTGGAAATAAAAGTTATTTGAAACGAACATTTCATGGGCTTTTAACATGTTTTATTATGTTTTAATGTGATTGTCCATTATGCAAACGTAATGTGCATTCAAAGCCAATTACCTCCATGATGTTAAATGATTTTAAATCAATTAAATTGGTGGCTACATGACTTCAAAATTGCCCAACATCCATGAAATGTATGGCCTATATAAAGGCTTTAAAATGAGAGGTAGATAGATAGCACAAGACTATATACTCCTCTCCTCCTCCTCTTGTATTCTCTTATGTCTTGCTGAGTTCTGTTACGTTCTGCTAGTTTTGTATCCCTGTATCCTTACAGGAAGAATTCGTTTAATCCTGGGGAGTGCCGCAACTTGCTTTGCCGGTAGTTGCAGAATAGCTCTTGAGGACAGTGTTCTCAAACATGACTCGGATTAATTGTTTATTTGCAGATGTTGCTGCCAATGGGATGAGTACAGCATTGTAGAATTCAGGATTTATGTATTGTATACAACATTACCATCCCCAGCTCAAACCTGAGAATCCCTATAATTGCCTTAAGACGAGGAACTGACCAAAGCGACCTTGCTCAATAACCACCAATATCCTTTAGAGAGCAGAGCAGCCTCCTTTGAGAAAAAAGTGGCAACATTTATTTCTGTCATCACACTTGAATCCGTCAAATCTGCGCATCCTCCGTCACATCTGTTTGATACATCATATCTAAGAGATTTTTGTAATTGTCTCAGGATATTCGTATACCTTGTACTCACATCCAACAATGGCGGTTTCTATTTGCACATCCTTAATTCTCACAACTTCATCATCTTCTCTTGTCTCTTCTTCAAAACACCACCAATTTTCCTTCCCCACCAACCTCAACAACCGTAGGCCCACTCCTTCCATAGTAGTCCAACACTCAGCCGAGCCTGCCAAGAAGCCTCAAGCTGCAACAATGGCTTCTCTGTCTATGGCCACTGTCGGAGTGGGTCAGCGTAAATGGAGCTTAGACAGCTGGAAATCGAAGAAGGCCCTGCAGCTACCGGAATACCCCGACAAAGAGGAACTGGAATCGGTGCTTCAGATCCTGAAAGACTCCCCCCCTGTTGTGTTTGCCGGAGAAGCAAGAAACCTGGAAGAGAGACTAGGCGAGGCAGCCATGGGAAATGCATTCCTTCTCCAAGGAGGAGATTGCGCCGAGAGCTTCAAGGAGTTTAACGCCATTAACATACGTGACACCTTCAGGATTATTCTCCAGATGAGCGTTGTTCTCGCATTCGGAGGACAAATGCCGATTATTAAGGTGTTTGAAGAAAAATCAATATATATTTTTCTAAAAAATATGAAATCAAATGTGTGATAAAATACTGATTATATATGGGGTGGGCTATATTAGGTGGGGAGAATGGCGGGTCAATTTGCAAAGCCTAGATCGGAGGCATTTGAGGAGAAGAATGGAGTGAAGCTACCGAGTTACAGAGGAGACAATGTGAACGGAGACCCGTTTGACAAGAAGTCGAGGATTCTAGATCCTTACAGGATGGTTAGAGCATATAGCCAATCGGCAGCTACTTTGAACCTTCTCAGAGCCTTTGCCACTGGCGGTTATGCGGCGATGCAAAGGGTCACTCAATGGAACTTAGACTTTTTGCAGCACAGTGAACAAGGAGACAGGTTGGTGATTTTTTTATCTCCTAAATTCAATGCCAAACATTTTTTTTAAGAAGGCCACGAGACAAAGATCCATCCTGTGTCGTGGTCTGTGGTAAATGAACATCTGGCACGTTTATGCTTTGCTATCACCTTTTCCGTCTCCATCGCTTCAGCCCAACTCATCCACTTCATACAAAATATTCCGCATTGCCCATCTTTTGGCCGTCGCCGGTGAAATATAAGTTAAAAATGTTGAGAGTTCAAATTATAAGTGTATATATATAGGTGGTGTATATTTATAGGAATGTAATACAATAGCATGGTAATTGATTAATGACGGACAGTACATATTTATATGTTTCCTATAATGGTTGGTGTGGCAGGTACAAAGAGCTTGCTAACAGAGTGGATGAAGCCCTCGGATTCATGATGGCGGCTGGGCTGACGATGGATCATCCTGTGATGAAAACTTCAGAGTTCTGGACATCTCATGAGTGCCTGCTTTTGCCATATGAACAGTCATTCACCAGGTTGGATTCAACTTCCGGTCGCTACTACGACTGTTCCACCCATATGCTCTGGGTCGGAGAACGCACCATGCAACTAGACGGTGCCCATGTTGAGTTCTTAAGGGGAGTTGCCAATCCTCTGGGCATTAAGGTAAGTGATAAGATGAACCCGAGCGAGCTAGTAAAACTGATAGATATATTGAATCCGGAGAACAGAGCGGGAAGAATAACAGTGATAACGAGGATGGGAGCAGAGAATGCGAGAGTGAAGCTGCCACACATGATTAGGGCAGTGCGGGGAGCTAGGCAGATAGTGACATGGGTGTGCGATCCAATGCATGGGAACACGATGAAGGTGCCTTGCAGATTGAAAACACGGTCGTTCGATGTGATCATGGGTGAGGTGAAGGCATTCTTCGACGTACATGAACAGGAAGGGAGTCACGCGGGAGGGGTGCATCTGGAGATGACGGGGCAGAATGTGACGGAGTGCATCGGAGGATCGAGGATTGTGACGTTGGATGACCTGGCGGCGCATTATCACACGCACTATGACCCTCGCTTGAATGCCTCTCAGTCGTTGGAGCTGGCATTCAACGTCGCCCACCGCCTCCGATCCTCTCGCATCCGACGCACTTCTTCATTATCCTTCCCTCCCCCTCCCCCTCCCTCTCTCTGTTAAACAGATTTACCTTCCTTTCCTTCTGAGCTCTGACATATATGGATGCTTCATTTTCTACTTCAATCATATATCTAAATGGCATGAAAAGGACGATTCATCCAACATGCTCAAGCATATATGCATCTGGGCAACACTTTCCTCCCCATGCACCGATCAACAATAAATGAAAAATATATTGGCGACCAAATCATGCATGCATAATAATAAACAATCACTTGCGAAAAAACTTAACGTCTTGTTCCTCATAACCATATCCTCTTCAAATCCAATGATCAAGAGTTGTGGGAGCGACTAATAATGTACGTAATCATCCCAAAAAAAGAATTTCTTTGATAATGGATTATAACCAGGAAGAAGCATTGTGGGTTATTGATATCTCTAGGAAGGCTATTATGGCAATCCGACTAGGTCTTAGACTTTCTAGCTTTCTCGAGGTGCCTCCACACCCTAATCTTGACATTTTCAATGTACTCATTTTAAAAATAAGATAGTTAAACTGTTCAAACGTAATGGATGGCATAAAAAAAACACGGATGAAATTTAATATATATATATATATATCTATGCGTGCATTTTCTTGAAACTAAAAATTCTTTTTTTTTAAAAAAAAAACTGGCAATTGCTAAACTATTTTTATTTCACAATAATATTTTATTTATTGAAGTCATTGAAAAATAAATGAATAAACCCGGGCCATCTAACCTCCAAGAGTCCATGAGCTATATACCAATGTGACAAAGGAAAATCTTGAACATCAGCTTGAAATTTTTATTTTGTTTAGAAATACCAGATCAAATATGGTTTGGGAAATTCATTATTAAGAAATTAATGATTTCTAATTTGAATTGTAGTGTCCTAACTATGAACTATAAGCAGTAGTTCTCTTGCTTTTTAATTAATCATCACGTCCAGAGATTTTAAGCTTCTTTTATTCTCAACTTGCAATATCATTCAAGGAAATTTAATTCTGATATCTTATGTGTTTTCAGTTGGTCTATCATCAGATTTTCAATTTATCATTCCCTTTTTTGTTGACCAATTTCCATTTATCATTCTCCGAGTCATACACAGTACGTTCCTTGCGCTCTCAATTATATGTTCCTTAGAATTTCAGTTCTTTTTACATGGCTCATGTGAATTATCGACCATTCGTATTTAACAATGCTCGTGATGCTACTACCCTTGACAACCTTGAACTGAATCAAGCCCTTGAGATAAGTTAGAATGTTATTGCATCAAACTCTCAAATATTTATAAGAAACTTCTTTATATTGGCCTGCAACTAGAGTGAACAGTTGGAAGGGCTACATATATATATTGAGTTGTACTTGAACACGATAGAAAGTCAAAAACACGTGCACGCGCACACACACAAACACACAAGTGGCCTATATTATGCGGACAAAATACCAAAGCCTTCCTCCAGATTGAAATGTCTAACCAACAATGTGTCGAAGAGCACATGTGTTACTTGATTAATTATACCCACAGGTTTGAGTAAAACCGATTACTGATAAGAGCAGTATTGTGGTGCAATCGGGGGTCCCAGACATCACTTTCCTCGATCACACAATTAGGTCTGTTGGCAAAGTTATGGCCTCAAGCATGGCATAACCTACACAACCACGTACAGGTCGTCTTTGAATCAATCAATGGAGTGGATTGGACTGAAAGGAGTAAAATTAAACAACAGGGATCGGAATGGCTTACCAAAAGACAAAGGGGACGGAAGGGGGAATCAAAGAAGTAAGAGAAAGGCCTTCCAAAGTGTTCAGAGTATGGAGGAGAGAGCATGTCCAGTATCGTGCATGGCGTCAAGGCAATGAAGCCATGAATGTTGCCTCCACTAGTTGGAAATAATACAGATACCTCTTGTGGTGATTCCATTATTCCATCTATCACTCTACCTGCCAACCCTACTGTAACCCATAACAACGTTAATTTCCTTTGTTTCACGTGTAGTACCATCATTTAGACCTGGTGACAGATTGGTCTTAGTCAAGCGGAATGAGCACTATTTGAGTGAAGAATATAGGGCCAAATAGGGTTTATTAGAATAATAGATAGAATAGTAACTACTACTACACACTTACATGTTTGGATGGCAGAACTATCCACTTTGATCCAGTCATAAGCTTTTACTTAAACAGAGCCATAGAGGGTTTGCTTAGAACTTTCTTTCCTAGGTAATCATGTAGCGGGAAAGTTTTTCTTGCTGGCAAACAGAACATCCCAATCTGCATCGATCCATATATCTCATTGTTATTTTTTTTTCAAGTTCCATGACCATAGTGATCAACAGATGATGCTTGTGGTTTATGTACTCACAGAGAAACTGTCACATTCATGAATGTGAATGTATGTAATCTCCGAGAAGCCTCGTCCATAAAGCAGTCCCTTGCAGTCACCAACCTCCATAATCACACGACCCAAACTCGTTGATCCCAACATCTCTAGCTTCGATTATGTCTACAGTTTCATTCATCTTAAATATATAAGTTACTCTACACAGAGGTACATGTATATACTGGGGGGTATTTGATAATGGAAGATAAACAACCCACCAAGTAGGTTTTTCAGATGCATGATTTGTTGAAAAGGTGGAAGCCCTTCCTGGGAAAATATAGCGTGGTCATATTCATAAACCACTTGTATTTTGCTCTTCTCCATAGTTTGTGTATGTCTTTAGTTCTTGCGCAATGGTTAGCCAACTAGTGCCTGAAATTTCAAAGCACCCTAACAACGATTGATGGCTTTAAATAGCTGAATTGAAATACAAGGGAAAAGGAAAGGAATTAATTGTGAACATAAGAACACGATGGCAGACACTGTGGCCTTATCTAAATAATACTACTATATTACAGTGGGCTTCTATTTCAGTATTTGAAAGTCGACGCAAGGGGTTGAAAGGGACTGGAGGTGAATGATGGTGGTAAATGCTGCAAAATATATCTCACAGATTGTAAGTTATTTCCTCATAGTATCATAATTAGGATGAACAAATCATCAGTCATACGATATAATTCACCAAACATGCATGAAACGCTCTTGTTAAGATAGAAACATCCCAAGATATATCTATATATGAGATTCCAAACAATAAAAATAAAAGCTATGGGTCTTGCATAAGATCATTGTTTGTGCAAAATCAGAGGGTTATGTGTTTAAAGAGAGTAATTAGGGCATCAACAGTACAAATGAAAATCGTAGAGTTGGTATCTAACGTGAAGATGAAAATAATGTGGTGTAAGAATGGTAATGAATGTATTTCTGATATATAGAAGAATACAGTAAGTAATTCAGAGCTTTTAGAAAGAAGAACAAAGGAAGAAGAAGAAATAAAGATGTTCCAGATCCAGTGGAAAGTCCTCCTCTGAATACAATTTAGCAAATAAATAGATAAAATCTCGAGTAGCTAGCCGTTAGACGGTTTTGGTGCTTTTCTGAGGATCTAAGCAACATGGGTGCTAAATCCGTGGATCACAACTGCTTGGTTTGACACCTGCGAGGAGCCTGAGACGATCGTAGGCAGGCGGACAAACGCTCGTGTCGCTGGGGCATGCGGTCGTAGGTGTGGGGCCTCCTATGGACTTTAGTCGCTGGGACTGTCACTGGGCCTCGGACTAGACTGCCCACGTCAATTGGGCCAAGGTCTAATTGAGCCCAAAGTCATTTTTTGAGCATACAATCATTATCACAAGGGACTAATTGCGCCACGTAGACCAAGACTTTTACATTGATTGTTGAATAAGCAAACATGTAGACATGGTTGAAGGCGAGAATATTGCATAAAGATGAGCTATGGTACGCAATGTATGGACCGCCACCACTTAAAGATGACTTCAGTTCATGAGGAACTGTTTTTATTCCCTCGACACTTATCTGCTTGAAGAACGGATGGTTCCATCCATAGATACCTTTTTGCAGGTGAAGCAAAACATTACTTGCAGCAATCACGGAAAAAAAATGACTTGTAGCAGTAGCGAGGTTTCCTGCGTCAACGTTTGTGGGATAGTTGTGGGCAGACAATAATAGCGAGGGTGTGAGAACAACCCGTTTTATTTATTATGTCTTGAGTCCTATTTGTGACCCGTCAGGTTGTCACAATCAAATGCTTAGATTTTTTTTGTCTGCAGTCAATTGTGATCCTTAATGAACTTTAATTCGAGGAGGGCTATCGATTTCACATTCTCTCAAACACGGTTCCTTCCTCCGTCCCACCATTTTGTGATAGTTTCATTAATTTGAATCTTGCATTGTGATCAACCCATTATTTGACTCCATTTTATTGCAAGCCACTCACAGGAGCAGGAGGCATGTTAATACTTTGTTGAAATCCACGAATTCAATTGCCTCTATCATCCTGAATCAAACCTCCACAAATAGCTCGTCCAATGTCGTTGAGGGAGTCATCCCTCGGTGAGGGTGCTATCTATATGCTCTGAAATTTAGGCCAATGATTGCACTTCAACACTTTTGCTCGCGCTTTCCATGCATTTCATTGGCATAAATCCATATCGATTATATCTATAGAATTATCAGCCGGGAAGGCTCTCAGCGGAGAACAAATAAATTAAATCATTCAGAAATCGGATTGTGTCTTGAGTTATTTCATGCTGTCCGGCGGAAAGCAAACAAAAATAACATAGAAACGAGTGTAAAGGAAGGCCCAAATGATATTTTGAAACTGGGCCAGATTGGTGTGGTGGGAGAAATGGGCCATTTGGAATATTGAATAAAGCCACCTCTGTACGGTTTCCTTATTCAAATTTTGAAATGACACGTTTTCGGCCGATGAATTCGATGTGGAACCGAGAGATATTCAAAGTTTCCGCCACACAAAATCAAAACCCCGTGGTGAACAGCTGTCTCTTCTTCACTTCTCCTACATTTTATTTGCTTTTATTTAGAAGAAGAAGAAGAAGAAAAGAAAAGCCAGAGCCCCATAAAAACAAAAAAGAGGCATCAGTTTTATTTGTTATAGTGGCGTGGGATCCAACGGCCCGTATTAAGAGTTGGAAATTTAGAACGTCCCCTGAACGCAATTATCGCTGCCACTACCCTCCACAAAATATTCGCCTCCCCCCAATCGCCCCTCAAAATCCACGCTCTCTTCCATTTAACTCAATCTCTCTCCGCCTCTACCCCCTTCGTTCCCTCTCTCCCCTCTCTCAATCCCTAGCCAAATCAAATCTCGCCCCTCTCCCTCTCCTTGATTCGACAATGGCTGCCGCTACCTCTCCTTCGCCCCGCGAAGAGTTCGTCTACATGGCGAAGCTCGCCGAACAGGCCGAGCGCTACGAAGAGATGGTCGATTTCATGGAGAAGGTCTCCGCCGCCGTCGACAAAGACGAGCTCACCGTGGAAGAGAGGAATCTCCTCTCTGTTGCCTACAAGAATGTCATCGGTGCTCGTCGTGCATCCTGGCGTATCATTTCCTCCATCGAGCAGAAGGAAGAGAGCCGAGGGAACGAGGATCATGTCTCCGTGATCCGCGACTACCGATCCAAGATCGAGGGTGAGCTCTCCAACATCTGCGATGGGATCCTCAAGCTCCTCGATACCCGCCTCATCCCTTCCGCTTCTGCCGGCGATTCCAAGGTCTTTTATCTAAAGATGAAGGGCGACTATCACAGGTACCTCGCCGAGTTCAAGACGGGAGCTGAGCGTAAGGAGGCTGCCGAGAGCACTCTTACTGCGTACAAATCTGCTCAGGTAATATTTTTTTTCCTTTCTCTTTTCTTGGGCAAATTTTGATGCGGATTTCCTGGGTACTTTCTGCGATTGAATTTGTCTTCTGTCTGGTTTTTGTTGTCCATTAAGCTCTATGATTTTACGTTGCAGATTTTTACCGGATAAGCATTATCTGTATATTTTTATGCATCCCATTGAATTGCGTTTGTCATATATACTGTTAGTTCAGCTCCTCCTCCCAAACCCCCCCCCCCCAAAAAAATCTGCGTGGTGCATTGTTTTTTCTGAGCTTTCCTCGGAACAATCAAAGCATTACGCTTTGATTTGCGTCTATGACCCTGCCGCTCTTAACTTACTGTTCTGCGTTACATGTGACGATTGTTGAGATTCTCTTCGGTCAATTCCATTTTGTTGCTGTGGGTTTACGTTTTCCTTTCGATGTTTTCCGGTTTATATTTAACGTTTGTGCATTAAACATTGGAATTGTTTGATCTTTACGCTTGCTGGCCCTTTTAAGAACTGAAAGATTCTGATTCTTATCTTTTTCTTACTTTCCTCTTGATCTAACTTTAGAAATTCTGCGCTTCTGCTTTATTTATCTTTCCCTGCAGGATATTGCAAATGCCGAACTGCCTCCTACTCATCCAATTAGACTTGGTCTTGCTTTGAACTTTTCTGTATTCTACTATGAGATTCTTAACTCTCCGGACCGTGCCTGCAACCTTGCAAAACAGGTTAGAGCTAGAAGATCTGCTGATCATCATCTGTGTGTGTGTTGCTTTATTTTGCTGGCATTTGAGTCAATTTATTTGATCTTCTATGAGGGAAGCGAGAAAATGAAGTGCATGCCCCGGAAGAAAGCGCTTTTATTTAAGGACCCATAAATTGGAACCACTTCCGTTGCAACTTATTTTCTTTTTCTTTTGGTTAAAGGAACCTTGCTGCCAGGTTGTTGCTAAATATATTCTTCTCAGTTTTCACCCAATCTTTTTCTTGCTTTATTAGCGAAATGTGAAGCAGCATGTGTGACTGTTATTGTTCGTGCCTTAATAGTATATTTGTTGAGTCATTGAATTTTAAGGAATTTTTATATTTTCAATGTTCGCTAGGCCTTTGATGAAGCAATCGCTGAATTGGACACGTTGGGAGAGGAATCGTACAAGGATAGCACTTTGATCATGCAACTTCTTCGTGATAACCTCACCCTCTGGACCTCTGACATGCAGGTAATTTTATGTTGAGTTCTGCCATACTCTTCTTCATCTCATCACTTTATTGTGTAATTTAAGTTAATCTATTTATTTATTTGGCTTCATTTTGTGAATGGATTTCAGGATGAGGGAGCAGACGAAATTAAAGAAGCAGCTGCTCCTAAACCTGACGAGGAAAAACAGTAAACAAATATTTTACTATCAAGTAGATTTGAACTTCACCTCTACATGTGTTTGAAGGGAGAAGTTGCTTGTCGTTAAGTTCGACGCCACAGATATCTTAGGCATTCATGTCTGTGATGAATTATGGATGTACTGGGCCCTTTTAGTTTGTCCTTCCATTGTTTACTTGATTTTGGATCTTTTTTCTTCTGGACATCGCTCAGTTTAATCATATGCAAGTGGAATTTCAAGATTCTGTTCTCTCTGCTCCATTCAATGGGAATATTGGCAATGGGGGCCAATAAAAGTGGGCTCTTGGCAAATGGAACCTTATGGAAAAGAAAAGAATGCTCGCTAGAGTTGCTAATAAATTATCAATAATTGTTCTGACGTGACCAAATAATATACACGGCACCTTCATATCCGCGCGAATTTTTTGAGATTACAGTTTAAGAAATGTTTGGAACAATTAAGTATGAAAAGGTAATTAACATGTTCTGTTTCTGCTGATAATATTAAAGGGGTCGAATCTATTTAGAACTGAAGTTGTTACCAAAATTTATATCGACGTCAATTTGAATAGCATGTTTGCATTAATGTTTGAGAAATATAATCATGTAAATGAAAATAAAACTTTTTATATAATTATTTTGTAAACTATAAATCATATTAAGAAAATAATTTTTATCTTTAATATAAATAGGCACTTAGGAGGTTTCTTTTGTATCTTTATTCAACCTTTAATCACATGCTAAATCATGTTTTTCAAGATGATGATTTGTCATTATGAGTTTAAGAAATGAATAATCATTTTTGTTTCTTTGATCAACGTTCACATAATGTTCATGGGCTAAGTCGTGATCAAGAAGGGCAACTTCTTATGTATGATATATTGCTTGATTAGTGATGAAATCCATTATCATTGAAAAAAATAATTATCTCATGCTTTCTTTTTCTTTCTTTTCCCTCTCCCTTGCACGATGGTCTACTCTTATTTTGTTAAAAGGGCGTTTTTGTCGATCGAATCATTGTTCACAGGGCTACTATTTGGAAAAATCTCAGGACTTCTCTGGCTGAAACACTTTCACTTTTGTAGCTCCTTCGTATATCTGGCAGTTTTCGCTCATTTTCTCTGAAAGTTCTGGACCTCTAGCGCTATTGTTGTTTAACATAAAAGGTGATTAAATGCTGTGAATAAACACACAAATGAAGCATAAGGAAATTTTGATGTTTGAATATGAAGATTAAAGAGGTTGGGAGACACATGTTGAGACTGGTGAGGATGATGAAAGAAGCCATGAACGCCCATTGAAGCAACAGTGCCTGTGCATCCATAGTCGGCAATTTTAAGGTTATTGTCGGGCCCTGAAAGTCGAAGCACTCATTTTTAACCATGTCGTGGTCTTGACAATCACCATCGAAGACAATTACTAAATCATGGGGCCACTTATTTGTGGTCGTAGTTTTTCCCTCGTAATAAACGGTGCAGCAAAGGATAAAACTTGAGCTACTTAGGCTACTTCCCTCATAACATGGTACTGTCGATCCTTGAAATTGACTACTACACATGCTACGTCGTCTAATTAACAACATCGACGTCCACTTTAGGGTAGTTCCCTGTGCTTTCCCTTCGTGACTTAAGACCCCCACTCATAGGTTGCGTTGCCTTGATTTCTGCTTAAGTTACTTGGGGCATCATTTTAATCATCGTGCTTGGGAAATGTCCGTATTAAGCATGATATCTGTAAATTTTGTGCTCTTCCAGTGTTTTGTTCTCCTTGCTCCATAATCTCCTCTAATAGAGTCGTTAAGTAACTGCCACATATATATGTATCGATATGTGCTCCTTCTTGATTTCAATTTACAGGAAATCACGGCACAGTGCATCTTCTTCAATCTCTATAATCGACCTCAGCGTTACTAGTTGTTGAACTGTGGAACCAAATTATAGCCTCGTGAATAACGAGAAACAGAACATGATTGAGGCCTTCGATGTAGCTGGATAGTTTCGGCAACAAATAATTTCGTCTTTATTTCTTCATGTAACTAGACTTTTTTTTTTTTGGTTGATAAACGGGGCAAAGCTCAGACACTAGTTCATAATAATTCTCCTAGACAGCTCTACTCCTGCAAGGTCCTCTCGTAGCAGCTCCTGAACTTCACTTTGGGGTGCAATCCAGGACATTCTCATGAGTTGTTGACTAAGAGCTAATGACGCTAATCTATCCGCGCATCTATTCCCTTCGCGACATATGTCTGATCTCCACGTGCCGATCTCTATGTGGTAATTCCTTCATCCACTTTGTCGGATCAGTTTGTCACCGGACACATTGCGATTTGTTGAGTTCTTCCACCACTTTTAGGGGATCCGACTCCACTTCAATCCTGGTTGCCAGCAAATTTGAAGTCCTTCCAAAATCCCCCACGCTTCTGCAACTCTTGCATCACATTTGGGTAGTTTAATAGAAAATCCATGTAGCCATTCTCCACAATGATGAGCCCACCACATCTGCTCCTCCGTTGGTAACACTCCACCTAGCTTGGGGGTAAGAAAAAAATCAGCGTATATATAAAAAATTATCAGGAGAATGATCGTTAGTCAGATTACATTTTAGAAAATGACATTTATTTAGAATGTATTTATATTTGGATAAAAGTTGGATTCAGAATACATTCAGTCAAAAAAGAGTATTTTACTCAAAATGTATTTTGAAAGAAAGAGTTATCAAAATGCTAAAATCTATAGACTACTAAACTTTTAGGTTTAAAATATCTCCGAACAGAATTTCCAAACAAATAGTTAATGGTGAAAGGACTATGTACCTAATTAGATGGAGACTTCCTAACATTCATTCAAATCTTATGTCTGCGGATAAGACTTCTATGTCATGTAATCGTGTCCAGCCCGCACAGTCAGATATTCTATATCTATATATGTAATACAACCAACAGGGTAATACAATTCAGACGGGTGCTAACAACTGCTTATTCCAACAGCAGATTTTGGCCTGACGATGGGGAATTATATCCTGCTTCTAATACTTCCCTTTGTCCTTAATACAAAATTCGGTTGTTAACGTAAGATTCCCTTGGTAAATTGAAGAAGTATCATGTTAAAATTCTGCAAAACTGTTTAGCCTCATGGAGGTTCAACGGAAAGGATAAACATTAAAAAATCTCTCAATCCCACTTGCCAGATCGAGGTCTGCCAAATGAATGAGTGCCTATTATTACATCTTTTGAAAATCGCAGCTCCCAACACCGGCGTCAGGCAACAGCGAGGCAGCAACATGGGATGGGACCGGGGGACCATGAATCAACCTGGGTCAGTAACTGCAGAACCAGATTGATTTGCCTGTACGCAAATTATTAGCTCTGGCTATGCTGTTTAGCAATGTGCATCCGCCAAGAATTTCATATAACAGATTTCAGACCAACATTATCATATATTGAAATGGTAATGCATCAACTTTCCTCTGTATTTGTATGGAAAACACCCCCCCCAAAAAATCCCAAAAATGCATAAACATAACAAAGATTGTTCCTTTAGAATGCCTTAGATGCCCCCATTTACAGAATAAACTAAGCAATAGTGGGCTAGTTCCACTTCCAGTCCCACCATAGAAAATGAATAAACCCCATTCCCTCTGCGTAAAAGCCATCTACAAGAGCCAGAGAAACATATCCTAAACCCTAACCAGTAATATTTTTCTGACCAGTCTTACCCTTCAGCCGACCAAGTGCTGCTTCAGACACCTCTCCATTTAGGACTTGGAAGAGGTACTGTGGGTGAAAGGGGAAACTGGGGAAACCCTAATTGACCCGACGACGGCGAGAACAGAAGAGTTGGGGATAGCAGAGGGTAAGGCGATCTCGGGGAGTTCAAGCACCCAAAAGGGACAGGCGAAGAAAGCATCTGAAACGGCGGCTGCGATTGTACCATTGATGTTGTTTGCGAGGAAGCAATATCCTGCGGCTGCGATCGTGGCTCCGGCTGACGCTGTTGCGGATTGAAGTTGTTCCAGCGAGGCGAGACCAGAGGAGCTAAGGGCGAGAATCCCGAGAACTGCTTGGAATTAGAATCGACGTTGGACACCGAATTCTGCAGATAGCGCATGTATGCAGTGACAGGAGACTCGGCGGCCGCGTGGACGGTTGGAAACGGGGGAAGAGGAGATAACGGCGCGAAGGGTCTTGCAAAGCCTGAGAAATTGTTGACGGGAAACGCGTTGACGGCGTTGTTGGGGATTGCCGAGGGGGGGTTCACAGTGGGCGGTTGAGGAGGGGTTACGGCGCTGTTTAGCAACGGGGGAGGGCGATTGCTAATCTGCGCGAGGGGAGGAGGGCGAATCCGCTGCAGGCGAGAACTTGGGGGCTTAGGCTGCTGAATAGGTGGGGGTGTAGACATGCGCTCGTGAGCAGGCGAACCTGTAAGCTTCTGAACCACATCTCTGAAATCGTTCTTGTTGATGTTGTACACAGGGGGTTGATGCTGCAAGCCCTGCTGCTGCTGCGGCGGCGGCGGCGGCGGCGGCGGCTGCTGCTGTTGTGACAGATTGTGGCTGAAGCTATGGTTTTGTTGTTGATTTTGAGAAGAATCAAAGGTGGTTTTTTTAGCAACGATGGGCTTGGAAATCTTATGAGAAAACTTGCTGAGTTGCCTGAGATATTGATCTCTGCTGTTATTGCCGGTAGAGTTTGCGTTACCGCTGCTGCCTACGGGTGTAGTAAAAGGAGCATCACGAGAAGATTCTGCAGAGGATTGACAGTTTTTATCCATAGCAACAAAAACAGATTCTTGTTTGTCTCTTTGCAGATCCAAAAATCTATGCCTGGGCTTAGACTATAGAGTCTAGAGCAGAGGTACGCCGGCGTGAGTTTGTGTGGTTGTTCGGGGGCCTCCCTCTAATCACAGAACGTCGAGTAGGGACCGAACATGGCGAAGATTACATGGAAATGATTTTTAGTCCCAGCGCTGGAAGCTGAGGTCAAATCCCCAGAATAACTCGCATTTTTATCTAATGAGAGGGAAAAAAGAGGACGGAATAGAATCTTATGGCTGTCTCACCGCTTCTCTTCTGCGTTATTAAGGGGTTGGCTTTAACTTGGAAGAAGAGAGGAGACAAGAACAGCAAAAGAAGGGAAAGCCGTGAAAACATTATCATATTTCTCTCTTGATCGTTAATTACTTATTAATATGATGCTGCTATATGATGCTAATCAATTAATTAATTAAAAAGGTGGGGCGTCAGGGCCAGAGGCTATCTCGAAAAAGAAACATTTTATTTCAAAATTTTATTTTCTTTTTTAATGTGAATTGGTTCGCCCTTGGCCCCTAACACGGGGGCAAGCGCGTCCTCAACAAGCTGGGCCACCGTCATTCGTCGGTCAAAAGTGTTACTTCTCTATGATTGGAGCAATGTTTGAGGCATCCATGATAGGCTCAAGCACTATAATCCATCCATCGGATCCGGCTTTTCTTATTTTCTTCTCAGATCACATCTTCATTCTTGAATAAAAAAAAATAGAGGGTATTGATTTAATATTTTATATAATTAATATCCTAAATTTAAATAAATAAATTTAAATTATTAAAATATAATTTATATGATTTATAACTGTAGTATATACAATATATTAAAATTTTTAACCTATAAACCATTTTAATATGAATTTTATAAAATATTAAATCTGAACCAAATGTGAAAATAAGATTCTTAAAAGAAAATGAGAAGAATAAAAAGGAGAAATCTGCTCCATCTATATATATATATATATATGCATGCCTCCTGTCCTACTGCATTGTAGGCTTGATCCCATAATCTAAAATCACAATCATTCATGAATCAATTTTGGGCCAAAGACGAGAAAGAATGATGTTGACCATAGTGTTATAAAAAAAATGTTCATCTAAATTGAGATAATTTTTTTTTTATATAGATTTACCACTAAAACATAAATCGTTTTAAAAAAGAAGTTTCGACTGATATTTTAAACTGCGCAGAATGGAGCATTTTAAGCAAATAACTTAGTGGCGCTAATGAATTTCCAAAATCTGCTTGCTGCATTTTCCGAGTTTCCTGTGACAGTCAAAAGGCAGTTACATTGCACTGTGCTAGTCAGTGATTCTATGTGTGGATCCTTCTTTCCAAACTTCCAACGAGCTTTTGACTCAATCTTCTTCATCATTGCCTTTGGAATTCTCTTGGGTAACCGGTTTCAGGGAATTAATTAAATCGGTAAAGCTCCAAAAAAAAAATGATTATAAAAGAGCTTGCATGTTATTTTCTCCTTCCCCACAAAGTCGCGCGCGTCACCATCCTAGCACACCTTCCACTTTTTCATATTTCCTAATAATTTTTGTTGATGGACAAAAGGTACCGTCCTAAATTAACGTTGAAGGGAGGTGACACCCCATTTAAATTTAAACAGAATTCATCTTACATATCTATATTATAGATTATAAATTATATTAAAAAAATAGTTTCTATTGTTAATTCAGATAAATTTTGTAACCATCCTCCTTCCCCATTTTCACACCTATTTTATGATTTGTTTTATTCATTAAAATATAACTCACTTTGAGTGGGCAGCTTTTAGCTTGATTCTAATTCTAATAGCATCCTATTCTTTGTTGATGAAGATTGGTTAAAAAAAAAATAAAGAAGCGATTATGCTTATCTTTCAAAAAAAAAAAATTAGAAGCATTGTTCTTTTTGGCAGTAATATGCAGTGCACCTTCTACTTATTTTGTGAAAAAAATTGTACATACTGGCTACTGAGATGTAGATGTTACTCAGATTAAACAGGGAAAAGAAGGGGTTGCAAGATAATGATTTTAGAATTCGAGTCCACTGTCACTGTTCCAGTCAACAAAATTTGTAAAAGGCGAACCATATCCAGAGCACTCTTTTTTTATCAGCCACGAAGAAAGTGGTTGGGAGGCACAATAAGGCTTTTAAAGACGGGGAGGAAAAGGCCCGACCCGATGATATAATTATTTAACGTCGCTCGCTGTGGGACGCCCACGAAAACTGAAACTCTGTAAGCATTTTATAATTGATGGCCGGTGATGAGGGTAAGGTTGAAGATATGCGGGGAACACAAAAGAGGTGAGTGATGGTGAGGCAGAGAAATTCCATTTCGGGCAGATCAGATAAAGATGGCCTTTAATTCTCCTGGAAGGGCGGATGTATATGCAGCTTCTCCCACCTTCCAAATCATTGCATCTGAAATTTGTTTCTGTAACTCACCCTTGACGCACCGTTTCTGTGTTGACTGAGAACAAGGGGATTGAATTGCCACATTGTTTTCAGCGTGTAGACGGGGCAACCGTATTGGAATTATGTCACCCAATGACCTCCAAGTTTTTATGCATATCTCACTGATTGATTCTATCATACACCCTTGCTTGGTAGATGTGACCCATGTCCAGTATAAATTACGCTGCAAACACCAGTTTATATTTGGAACCGAAATGAGCAATACTGTATTTTATATCAAGCTAATGAAATCTTCAGTCACTTAAGTTTACCCTCATTTTGATTTATATCTATCAACTTTAAAGTCATTGGTTTTAACCCCTCAAATAGCAAGATGGTCAAGCTTTTTATTAGACTGCAAAAATAAATGTTTTAAATAGAATAATACTTTAGGAATCAAAACTAAAGTAAGACTAGACTTCAGAGATGAATAGATTGTATTCACCCTCCAATCTCTTTTATATACGGTTGACAATCTGATTGGGACTGTTGTCAGAATTCTGCTAGAATATTCCATTCATCCCATTTTATTGCTGTGCAACATTTAAGTATTCTGGCCCAAGGGATTTGCAATAGCTTGTCCTTTTCTGGTGGACAAAGCTCCAAAGGATATTGTTTGTCCCGTTCTAATGATCATTAGTAGAAGGCTTTTAAATTTAAGGACAATTGAATTAAAGGGCAATCAATGAACCAATTAGCCAAAAACCGATACCCCTAGGAGTTTTCAGTGAATATATTTAAGATTTTTTTGGACTAATAATATAAACTACTTTTCCAATATTATTTATAATATGTGAAATAAGTATATAAAAAGAATTTTATTTCGATCTGCGTAAACGTAATTTTGTAATGTTATGGTAAACAGAGCTATAATGCACCAATTTACCTCAAAGATGATTAATCATTGAATAGTGTTTCAGAATCGGGCGTTTTTTTGTTCGAGTGTTTAACTTTGTTTTCGGAAGGGACGACAGTAAGATACCAGTGAATTAAAAACCATACCGGACCGACGGGGTTGACCCGGTCACCCAACAGGTCCATTCCAGTGCCTAAACCGGATTTTTTTGACCCGGGATGAACCGGTCATAAACCAGGTAACCCGGGTCAGACTTATTTTTAAAAAAAAATATTTGTTTTTTTTCTTATATTTTTAATGAACTTATACTACCTTTAATTGAATTTATTGCTTTAGTTTGTCATCATATTAATAATTTCTTACTTTTATTTTTTAAATTACTAAATCAAACTACCACTGACTATTATTGATTTTATTTTAATGTCTCATTGTTTTGTTATTTTGTAACTTTTGAAGGATTATAAGAATAAACAAATATTTTTAATATTGTATTTTATTATTATTACAATTAAACAGTTGTGTAAAACATGTATGCATCAAAACATTATGTATTTAGTTGATATTAATTTATTTATAATCAAATATGAGTATTTTTTTTATTAAATTATACAATTTTGTTATGACCGGTCTGACCCACGGTTGACCCCGATCTGACCCACTAACCCTTGATCTACTGCCTTAATAGGTTCAAAAATTGGTCCGATTTTTAATACCTTGTAAGATACTACCGTCATGTGCTCATATGTTTCCCCAAATTATCTTGTCAGTAGAATATAAAATATAATTAACACGTTAAACTCCTAACTTTTCTAACATGCCTCTACTAGACGTGGTTTGTTTTCTCTAGTTAATTGATATGCTGTCAGCTCTCAGGCCAAGAAAGATGAGTCAAATCAGCCGTCTTTAATAACTTCTTTGCCTTTGTCCGCGTATGACTGGAGAATGTGGAATGCAGGGAAGCAAGCCAAGTAAACCAAGAAATCACCTACTGGGAAAGAATACATGCTCAAAATTGTTGGTCGTTATGGACAGACGGGTGCGACAAAATCTTTTTACCCAGATCAGTACGAGGACCAGTTTCTTATCTCCGCTCAAATTATAATCCGAGGGACGTGAAGAACTAAAAGAGAAATTTGATCAACAGAGTCTGCCAGAGATTTGAGGGTGATTGTTTAATTAACACAGGTATATTTGGTCATGCTCTTCGCGGCAGCCTTATTGATTAAAGACAACGAAGGCAATTAATCGATCTGTGCTCTTGTGAAAAACGACGACCGTAATTTGAAGCTAGCACCACCGAGATTTAAGAACTTCTGCAGATATTGATGTCTATATATGATCACGATGGACCTATGCATTTAATGGAGGGAGCAAAATATTAGATGGTATCGTGAATACAAGCAAGTGTGGATCAAGTATTACTATCTTTAGACTTTAGTTCTTAGTCAAATTACTCATCCCAATGCACCCTGCTTCGTTTAATGTGGGGTTTTTCTTGTGTGTTTGTCGAATCCTTATTGGCCTAAAAACCCCACAAGCGCTTTGTATATGCCAAAAACATGATACAATATATGATTATTCCCAATTAAAAAATCAATTATTGCTTGTTACCAAACAATGACACAACACATTGCTAGTATTTTAAATCATCCGTTGCTCGAGGAATCGAATCAAACTGTTTTTGTGTGGGGACTGGGGCAGGGGGGGGCCAACATAGAGTACGTAATTATGTATGCAGGAAATGCTTTGGAATGAGACCATCAGATCAACAATTTTGGGCTTAGCCGTAGGTATGAAGCTCAAGAAACTGGGCTAAGTTAGCCCAGAATTACAACCGGACTGCGAGCCCTCATCCATGTCATCATCCTTACAGACAGGAGACGAGGAGAAGCTTCCACATGGATCGCCATTCTTTGACTGCAACTGGGTCAGTGGAAGATTTTGTGGACCTTGAAAGAAAATGAACCAAGCGCTTAACCTTCGTTTGTGTTGGCCGGGGGAAAAAAAAAGGTTTGTACGGTGTGGGGAGAAGGCGGATAGTGGGGCCGGTTCCGGTTTCGGGTCATGGAGCTTGGCATGCAGGGGTTTCGACATCTCCGGATTAATTGCTTACGTGGGCCCCGCCGGTTTTCACCGAGGCAGTAGCCGGGTGAATTTTTGGCCTTTGATACATCCAATCCCGGTCCGAACCCAAAGCCGATTCTCTCCTCGTCTTCATCTTTCGTTTTGGCCGCCTCCTCCCCACCTCCTCACTGCGAGTCGTCCCTCCATCATCAATGGCAGAAGCCACGGCAGAAAAATCCTCTACTCTTGCTGAGGTACTGATTCGTTTCTCCTTTTGAATCTATGTTTGTCGATTATGTGTTAATTGCTGTTTCCACCTTCCGAATGTTTGTGGCCCATCGTTCTCATCTTACTAAGTTTCATTCGGGCGGATCAGTGAGGGTTTATGTGGGAGTTTTCCCTTGGAATGGTTTTTATATATTCTGTTTCATCGATCCTTGTCCCAAGTTTCACCCATGTGAATAGGAAAAAAATCGAACCTTGATCTAACCTGGTAGCAATTTGGAGTCTTTGGTCTGCGTATTGGTCAGTTTAATTAACTCAAGTCAATTATTCTATCTTGTAGGGTTGTCTCTTGAAATAACTAACGACATCCCACACAAGAATCTCATGCTCGCTAGCGTGATAATATATGTTTATAATGCTTGAAATGAAAAAAGGATATTTTTTTTATTGGTGCATTTATCTTATTCTGATAGAAGTAATCCGTGGCGTATTCGTTTAATAAATAAGAATGAAATATCAGGTTGCTTCCTGAAATTATATGCGACATCGTGTGCATAAATTCAAGCCTTTATAATGGCCTATCAATGATATACTGGAGATATGTGCGAGGTTTAATCTGCTTGGTCCTTATTATCCCCGTATCATCTGTCTTCTGTATACCTGTTCATTGAGTAACAACTAATAAGATTGGCAAAAGTATTGGTTTCTTTAAATAAATCCAAACGCTGGAATTTCAAAGTTTTTCTCATGCTTAGTGTCTTAGTAGTAGACTTTATTGCCTAATCTGTCTTCGACTCTTCATAATTTGATTGCTTGGTCATATCCTATATACACCATGTATGGGCCATTAAAAATGGGAGATGGGAGAATGAGATTTATCTTATGGATATTTGACCCATCAATGGGTCTGGAAATATTGAATTCATTGTAATGTAAGTTCTGGTTGAATATTTTTTATGCGTAATTTGTTTCTGTCTTTCCAACAGTGTGGTGATGTGGTAGTAGTGAATGCTCTCAATCATCACCTGAAAGTCAATCATTTCAAATGTTTTATTTGCTTTCTTTGAAATGGCTGATTGGTCTACTCTTGTCATTAGTTGATACATTTGTATACATTAAACATCTCTTTTGTTTCTTACCCCCCCCCTTGATTTGCAGCAATATTTTGTGAAAGAAAAAGAGGAGAAAACGGAAACAGGCACAAAACCTGTGGAAGTCAAAGAAGTTGAAGTCCCCAAGGAGCCGGCTTCTCAAGAAGCTGTTGCTGAGAAGACTGCAGAAGCAATCACTGCAGTTGCCCCTGCAGTTACTGAGGAAAGCAGTGAAGTTGCTCCAGTTGCTGAAGAAAGCACTGAATCCAACTCTGATGCATCTGAAGGAAACAACAATGCAACTGCAGAGCAAAGTAGTGAAAATACTGATGAAAACTCAAGTGAACCAGAAGCAGCAGAAGAAACCCCACAAATCAAGGTTGTTTTTACTTAGCCTAACGTGGTTCTTCTCAAGAATAGCAACCTAATTTCTTAGTGAGAATGCTTTCTTTCTTTTTCTTTTTTCTTTTTTCATTTTGGTTTTGATTATTCATATTTGTGCTGTTGATTCCAGCTTGAGACTGCTCCTGCTGATTTCCGCTTCCCAACTACAAATCAAACAAGGCATTGCTTTACTCGATATGTTGAGTATCACCGGTGAGCCACAGTCCGTTGCCTTTTGTTTTGATTAAGCTTATTTTTTAATCTTTCTGAATAACTCCTCACACTACGTTTTACACCCTTATGATAACTGTGTAGGTGTGTAGCCGCCAAAGGTGAAGGTGCCCCAGAATGTGACAAGTTTGCAAAATATTACCGTTCTCTTTGCCCTGGGGAATGGGTATGTATTTCGCCAAGCATTCAACATAATTAATTATCTACTATTGCTAATAGGCAGCATTAGGGTCTGTTCATCTGCCTAGATTGCTTTGCCTGCATACATGTCTTGTTTTATGATTCTATGTCTAGTATCTTTCTATTATTGGAGGGGAATCGCAAGTATAGATACATGATACTCTGGATCCTTATATTTTTAGACGCTGTCAGCTCTGCTCTCTATCTTGTACATCCTGAAAAAAACATGATTGTCTTTAACCCGTGTGTTTCCTTTGCTGCCGCTAATTCGAGACTGAAATTGTGGGCTGACATTTGCTTTTATGCATGGATGTGTTCACCAGATTGACAGATGGAATGAGCAAAGGGAGAACGGAACATTCCCGGGTCCTCTGTAGGACGTTTCTTCCATGAAATTATCTACCCAAAGTTACCTGCTTCTGTCACATTGAAATTGTTGTTCGGCTCCACATAAAAAAATTCTGCTGAGAGATTTACGAACTCTCAACCCCATGGGGCATGTTGAATGTTATCCACTCGATCAATAAGAAATTTTGACTATCAATTTGAACTAGCTTGAGTTCGAATACGGATGCTTTCATTGCTTATAAAGAGTCCATTGCCGTCTTGAATTATCTCCAAATTCCAGTGCCTATTCAGAATTTCTTTTCTTAATATCTGTACCACCTGGTTAATGTGATATGTGATCCAAGAGAGAAACCTTAGAATACGTTATATTAGATGGTGTGATTTAAAATCGTGAATTTGATTGTGGGTTTTACAATCGGGTGAAACGTATTTGAAAAGTACTTTAAGTTATTGGATAAACCAAAACAAGAGTATTGGATCTAGTCGGTAAGATATTTTAAAGTGCTGAATGAATTAAAAACTGTTTTAGAATGTTAAATACACTGGAAAAGTCGGAAAAATTTAACGTTAGAATGTATTAGATGTAGATATTTCATTTTCCCCTTCAAACTCTAAAATCCATAAGATGTATGCGATGGGAATGCTGGATGGCGGTGAGTGGGTGTTGGCAAGGTAGAGTTGATTTTGCTTTGGTGGTTATAATGGGGTGTGATGTGAATAAGAGGTATACGACTAAAACAGAACGGCCCTTGCTAAAATTCTCCGAACGCTGAAGATACCAGAATCAATATTTCTCAATTTTTGGAAGGCTGCTTTAATTGGCATAACTCGATTGAGTGGGCGGTTACATGCCATCGTCGCGTCTAGAACTAACACTTTGTGGATTTAGATGATGAAACTTGTCTCCAATCAACTGAATTCCATTGAAATTGTTAATCAAATCAGAAAGTGCTGTCCAATGATGCATATGGATAAGCAATTACATCCCGAGATGGTCCCTTCACCAAAAGCGTGGTAAAGGCGGAAGGAAAGATCCCATCTACTGCTGCTTCAGCTTTTATTCCCATCTTCTACAATTTCAGTTTGGTGAAATCGATCTTTTTGACGGGATATGTATATGCCTCATAGTTAATACTTTGGCCTAAGGTGCTCAATTTTGTGAGAGTAGTTATGAGATCAACCTGAAAGGCGAAAATACAAAGGAACAACGAAAAAGTCAATTCCCAAGCCAAACAATCACGTTAACAAAGAATTCAATAGGTACCATGAATGCGTGCAGTCTAATATATTGCAAATAATTGCTTTTGCTATGCCGTTCCACACAGTGGTAATCAGTCATTACTAACGGTGCCAATCATGATTGTGACGGCTCAAATTGAGGATTGGAATAATAACTTATCACTGCAACTCTTTTTCTTCCCTAAAGAGCTAAATGTGTTTGAGTGTGTTTTGGGGGGGGGGGGGTTTACCTCATAGTCTGTCTGAGACACAGTTTCTCGGCTCCGTTGGTACTTTTGGACCCATGGAGCAACATCTGAGTCAGTGGCCAATAAGGTCTCTGTTGCGGTCTGATCAGGACCCAAGAAAGCAGACATAACAGCAAGCTGGCCAACACACAGCACTAATGAGTCAGTAAGTACTAAATACACTGTCCATCAAGCGTTGAATAGATAAATGATGCTTTCCTATTCATTGTTTTTCATGGTAATTCTTGTTTTCTCGACTCTACTATTGACATTTCAATAGCTTCTAAGGAATGGAGCTGTGAGAGGAAAAATGCCAATTGATCTATGAAGCAGCCAATCTAAGAAGCCAGTCAAAAGAACAGCAGTAACTTGGTCATATACTCAGCTCAAAGATTGAGACTAGCTAGTGCAAGCTCTCTAGGTGTTAAGCAAAACTGAGGATAGCAAATTCGAATTAAGTGTGTAAAACTTGCATGTCCAGTGAAGGATGAAAATCAATTAGTTCTTTTCTCACTTTCACATGTCTGCTTTCAAACACAGAAGAGAAGGCTATTATGATATTTCTTTTAAAGGTGGCATTCTATGATTGGAAAAAATTAGGGGTTCTCAGTGAAGAATTTATTCTCGCATTTTAAGGGCCAGGACAAAATATTGCACATGTGAGGCTAAGCTGTACTTTGCATGATAAAAACCGGGAAGGTCTTGTTCTCAAAGAATACATGACATTGTTGACCGTAAAGAAGTACCTGCCGAGGTCCAAAGCCTACAGCAGAAAACTTGTCCTTCATTTCCTGGACACTAGCTTTCTCCCACACGGGAACTCTACCCTCCGGATCCGGATCTTGAGCATCTCCCCGACCAAATTGTTTATCGAACAAGCCCCACTGTTTCAGCAAGAAGACTTGCATGCATTACATGTGTAACTTGATGGAAGTTTAAGTAGGAAGCTGTAAGATTATTGACGAGAGAATGCATATTACATGCTCAACAATAAGAATTGCATGCATCACTTGCTCTAACAATAGATCTTTCACCAGCTTACTGCTAAGACAATTTGTGAAACCGGTGATAAACCAAGATATCATTAGCCCAAATTTCACAAGAGATGCGTGCGTGCACAACATCTTACAGGAAATAAGATGAAGACCCACTAAACTTGAACAGCTTCAAAGCAGAGTAGATCTAAAGGATATACACCTGCCCGTTTGATCCATAAGCATTGTATAGCAAGCTCCCCTTCTCTTCATTTCCACCACATTTGCGAATGGCAGAAGCTAAAAATGTAGCCTTGACAGCACTTTGCGCTACAAAAGATTAAGCAAATACTTTCAGTAAACAGGATACTAGCCATCCCACACAAATATATTTGACCTTCCTTATCAAACAGAATCAAAATAAAAACACAGATAAAACCCCATTTCATGTGCAATGTGCGTATGTTGTTCATAACTTTTGAGTTTCAGCTCTGTGATATTAAAATATATAACCTGCATACTGGATCAGATCTGCAAATGATATGGGTCCACCCTTGGAATACGAATCTATCTCCCTTTTCGCTTCTTCTAATAAATTCAAGGCCGCAGGAAGTCCTTTATTTTCAGGTCTACTTATTTCTGGGCTTCAGGCAGGAAAGAAGGAAATAGTATGGTTATCATTGAGAAAAGGTAAAATCCTAATGTCACAAAGAAAGAGGAAAACTTTTGCAGTGCTCCCAAAATTAATAAAACATCAAATTTGAGATAGACTAGAAAACAAGTTAGCATGACATCCATGACTTCGAAGTTCCTTACAACCAGAAATTATGTTAAAATGCTGGTAATCTTGGAAGCAGCAAAATAATCTTTAGGATATACCAAAGTTCTAAACCATACTAATTGTTTCATAGAGTATATGAAGTGCCCGTGTCTTGTATCCATCAAAGATTTAAATTCTTATGCTTCAGTTGCATACTCATTGAGGTTACTTCCCAAGGAAAATGAAATACCTGAACCGTATCGATCCATTTGGGCCACCTGTTTTTGTTGCCTACAAACTTAATCATATGCCAATCAGTATTTGTTTTAGAAGATGGATGAGACTACACACACACTCTTGCTTCTCACCTTATCATAAGTCATAGCGTCATTCAAAGCCAATGTTAGTATGGATGGAATAACATCAGGATTTCCCTGAAATCAGTTCAGATGTTACAGGTCATGTCCACATTTGTAGTTCAATTATGTGGAAAAATCACACACATAAGGATTATGATATATCATCTCTATTTTGAATACAGACAATTTTAAGTTTTAACTGGGAGGAAAAGAAGTCAGCGTTACATACCTTTATGACCGTATAAAGTGTTCCCTTGATATTAGCTGTAAGAATATAAAGTTATAACACTGCAGAGCATAGAGATCAATTGACTTTGGCATGACCAGCATGAAAATGTTGGTCCAAACAAACTTACAAAGAAATTCCGAACGCTGTCTTCGTTGTATCAGGTCAGCAGCATTAGCGACCCCAACAAGGGATGGAGAGCTTTCTATCAGTCCCTACAAAGAGAAAAAACTGGCGGAAACTCATCATCACATCACTCGCACCCATTAATTCTATATATTATAGGTATATAAGCATCGACTAGCCTACAATAACAAACACCCATATTTCATTGTGGAGAGAAGACAGTTCTCCTATGACATGAAGTTGAATTGCGCCAGGTAATGTCGCTTTGGTGGTCATTGAAGGCAATAAATCGTGGAAAATTTCGTAGAACTAGAATCAAGAGATGGCTCTTACCAGGCCGATGGTAGCCCCGAAGCATTTAAGAATGTCTCTTCGATGGAGCCGATCTTCACGACTAACATCAATTTCGATTTTATTACAAGTAATAGGGACCTAGTAAAACATTGAACAAGGATTGTTAACCATAGGCAACCGTTGGGGGTCAATGACAGGATTTTACTCACAGCTGCATAACCAGCACACTGATTTGAGTCATAATTGAAACCCATGTCGTCATGAACATTAGTGAACTCAAGAAACATCAGAAAGAAAAGAATTTGAACTACATTTATGATACAAAAAAACCATATGCAGATATAGTGGCTGAATAGCACACTTACAGCACGAGAGGAGCATCTGGAGATGGTGGGCGATGAGTCACAAGCAAGTGGGAGCGGAGAAGGGAAAGTCGAGAGGAAGGAGACACCCACCATTGTTGTCACTGTACTGTCGCGTGTCTCTGACAGAAAAATATCGCAACATGCAGAATGGAAGCTTATGTGTTGGAGAGAGTATGAACTAAGGAATTGATGATATGCATTATCCTATCCAGTTCTGCGATATGGTATCCTGAGATTTCTTTTTGCTACTAGATTGGCGCATTATGGCCCTACCCCTACCCCACCCTATTCTCTACTCTCTTTTGGTTCAGCAATGTACAAGCATTTTCCCTTTTTTTTTTCCCTGGGTGTTCTGAATTTCATATTCATATGTAAACTCAGATTTCCGACAAAAAGAAAACCATATTTTCAATTAAAACATTTTTTTAGTTCACTTGATTAATCATTTGAATGCATTTTTCTCTGGATCAATAAATACATCTCGTATCAAACGCTCGAGTGTCAAACAATTGAATGCCTTTAGTATTCAGGAAAACATTGAAACAGGAAAAATAAAACTCTTTCAGGAAAAAAAAATACAACATATACATTTAAAACATTTGAAACGGATGGCAAACTTTTTTCGTCTTCCCCCACTACAAAGCAGATGGTAAAATTGAATAAGAAATTTTCTTAGGTAAATTGTAAATCTCCAGTCTCCACCATTGTTTGGAAGGGGAAAAAAACTCAGTAATTGTATTGGGCTTGGTTTTTTCGGCCGTCTGCAAAACTTTTAGAAATTTTTTGAAACATTACGCTGAAAATAATATCTTAAAAATCTTATAATTTGTTAATAGTACAATTTTCACTTGTTAATAACATCACTTTCACTTATCATTGATAAGTTACAAGATTCTCTGAATATTATTCTCTTTGGTTAGAACTTTGATACGATTGAACAAAAGGACTATAAGAAAGCTCACCGAAACAATTTTGGGAGTTCAATATCACCATAGGACCATGGTGTCAAGTGACGAATAAGACAAGAATACAGAAGTTAGAAACCGATTTCCTGGAGATGCAAGAAGGAAATGTGGTATTATGTAAGATATCTCAAAGAAGTACAATTACATTGTGTCGATGTCGCAACGAGTCCACCGACAGTCTCAAAAAACAAGGCCCCCCCTGATTGAATGAATAAATACTGCATTCTCCAAAGCCCTATTCAGAACTGACCAGCTTGCCATCCCCATCTCTAATTTGTACATTATCAAACCGAATATCCCTCTTTAGTCTGTTCTACGATATATTCTGTCAAAAAGAAAAAAGGGTATAGCAACAAAGCTATCCGCCTATCCGTATATACACGCACACACTCCCTTGGACCTAAGAATGCAAGTGGGAGGAGTTTACAACTGGCGAATCTGTCTGACATAGACAATCCGGTAAAGGATTAGCATAAAAGGCTTCTTCTGATCGAAATCTATCCATCCCCTTTGTCCCAGGAATTGGCCCTTTTCTCTTTCTGGGGGACCCAAGCCTGCACCGCATACACAAAACAAATAACAAGCAAAAACCAGTTAAAATGCTGCCCTACCGCAAGCATATTTTAAAGCTTGCCAAATTAGGAAATCAGCTTCATCAGCAGGACAAACGGGGAGGACAAAAAAACTCCCATCTCAAAAAGCAAGCAAGAATCCTCAGACTATCTTACAAATAGAACCATTCAACATAAATTTCATAGATGACTTAGCGTATACTCAATACTTTTCCAGTAACATACCGTCTTCTGTGGAGATCAATAACCTTTTTGGATAGAGCATTCCCCTCAGTTATCGTTCCCAGATCCAGTTTATCAAACAGACGAACAAGTGCTTTCCTGATTAAAAGAAGAGAAAATAAGCAGAAAACTTTAGAAATGAACAGGCTGGGGAAGGCAACCAGATATGGGGAAGGAAAACAGCCAAAAAGAGAGACTTACCTATCTGGAGATATTGTTCTGCCACGTCCTAGAAAACGGCGATGACCTTCAACAGCCCTTGCCATATTTCCAGAGTAAGAGGGTATAAATACATCACTTTCAATAGATACTATATAGTCAAGAGCAGCCATCTGAGACGCGTGATTTAAAAAAGGTTCAAGCTCCTCAGTGGATGCCAGTTTTTCCTGAAATTGATCAAATAGAAAATCAACACATAAATTCTGTCTTAGCCACCATATCTCCTCAACCAGCACAAGAATAGTGCGTTTGTTAATAATATTGTTCATGCAGGACCAAGGAAAGGAGGGGGAGGGAGAATAGAGAGAGACGGGAGAAAAGGAAGGAGGCAGAGGTAGAAAGATAGGGGAAGAGAGCTGACAGAAAGTTACTAGCACATCAAATAAATCCTTCTTGATTAATTTCCTGTCAATTATTTTCCTCTTAACTACTAGCACATCAAGTATTAATTTGTGTGTGCGTGCGCGAGAGAGAGAGAGAGTTCGATAATAAAAAACACCCAAAGAAATACAGTTCAGGGACATTGCAGGTGATGCAACAGAGTCCTTAATATCAATAATACAAGAATCTGGGATGCACTGATATCTTGCAGTTCTTAATTATGAGGGGATCATTTTCAGTATTTTGAATTTTCTCCAAAAGCAGAAAAGCTATATGGATTTAGCAAACACAATAATTTGATTTCTTACCTTGCTCATTAACAATGGATAGCGGGAACGCAGTTCTGCCACATTGGATTCACCCCCATATATCTCCCCAGCAGCAATATAAATTGGAGTCTTGTATGGGTATCCAAGAGCAGTGAGAAAAATTCCAACTTCCTTTGGAGTCAATGGGCAAAACCCTTTGGACCTCTGTTCTATGGGATCAATGTCCTTTATCTTCCAATGGGAAGTGTTCTCCCTAAAAATTTCAAGCCAAACAAGATTATAAGCATCAAGAAAGGACATAGGATTCAATCATTTTGATGCATCAATACCTGATCATTCGTAGCTCATCAGCCTCAGCTGGCGATAAATTATGTGTGCACCCACTAAATGCAAGCATATCCTTCTCATATCGTAAATGTAGTGCTATATAGGGACCAAATGACCTCATCCTCTCCACCAACAACTACAAGGAACCAATGAAAATGAATAAAAAGAGATGGAAATGAAAAGTCATCCCTTGAGTCTTACAAATTAAAAGATAGGTAAGAAAGAAGCCAATAAACATTGAAATGCTTTATACTTTTCCCATTCGTTCAATACGGGGAGAAAAACGAAGAGCTTCATAACAAGCACGGCAGCGGAGCTTCTGAATATCTGGAGGTAAACGGTTGTTTGCCAACCGAGAATCAGACTTGGCAGCTCGAATAACCTTAGAGGGTATCAATGATTAGATGAGAAGACAATATGTTGCAGTCTATTGTAAGCGAAGTGAATAATTATATAGAACTGTATATACCAACAGACATCCATCAGACATACTTGATATTCTTCCCACAAGCTGGCAATCTCATTCTCATAGTAACCCATACCAGACCAACTTCTGAAATGCTTGACAATTCTGGTAACATTAACCAGTTCTCTTGGAAGATTCTTAATGATTTCTACATCGTTAGCTAGAGACTTTATAAAACTCTCTTCATCAAAAATATCAGAGAAATTGCTGCGAATCAAATTAACAAATTAAGAAAGCAATATATAGAATAAAATCAACTAAAATCCGAACCAGAAGAAAGTAAAATAAAATATTCTTGAAAATTACCTACTGTCTTGCCAAAATGACTTTTTATCAAGTTCTGGAATTACAAGAGTTGCATTTATGATACGAGCTACGGCTACCATATCACATATCTGTAGTGAAGGGAGTTCAATTTCAGCTTCAATATACAAAGAAAAATGCAAGATGATAATTTAAAGAAAGAGATCAGACCCCAGCACGCATTTGGTTGAGCCCACCATTTGTGTGAACAAGTAGGTAACCTCGCGACTTGGCTGGAGCTGAATAAACATTTAAAAGATGGCATAAGTGTAAATGAGGTACGTAATTGCAATTTACAACATATGGTTATGTTAAGCTCCTTACTTGTGTAATTAGGCGTAGGATTGATGCAGGGAAGAAACCCACGATTTGAAGGAGGCTTCCACAGCTTGTCATAGTCTGAATCCCCTCTCACATTTTTTAGCTGTCAAATCTAAACGAGTGAAAACATGAAAGATGCAAAACTGCTTCGCATAATTTACATAAATATATGCCAACATACAGGCCACCTCAACATATATTGACATAAACTATCATCATTAAAATAAATCAAGAAGTTGAAGTTACAAGATTATACATCTAGATGAATTTTGGGAGGATAAAAAGAAAGGTTGCAGTGCTACCGGAATCCCCCACTTGGTTGACGTCTTGACGAAAGTAGGAGAGTAAAGATGAAATTAATGAATGAATTTTTAAGCTGATTTTCTAAGAATAAGCAAGTACCTCAAATACGCCGAGTATAACAAGTGAGATATTTTTATTATTTTCCTTTTCTTCCTAAATTGGAAATTTCTTCGCATAGATCGATCATTTTAGATGTATGCGTCACATTCACTTTCAGAGGATGCAGACAGATCAGATCAACAAATTAGAAGATGTATAGGAAGTGCAGAACCTTCGGAGTAGAAAGTGGAGCCTTGGATAAATGGGGAGGAGCCAGCTCTCTCGTCCAGCTTTGCCAATCACGAGGCTGCCAAAATTTGAAAAAGAAACAAAAGGATCACTCAATCACTAATTTATTGAGAAACATATTCAAGCTTCTCTTAATCAATCTGAATTAAAACCAAATCGCCTACATAGAAGTATAAAAATAAATTAAAAAAAGCGGATAAAATCTTCATGCTCTGGATTTGAGGCCGTTAATAACAGCCTTCCTCAGCTCAACAAAATACTGACAATGACAATGTAACACTGAAGCTTTTCAGTTTTCAGAAACCAAACTGAGCCCATTGGAAATGCATAAATTACTACAACAAATTACTGCATCGAAATATAAGCTTGGGCAGGAAAGGGGGGAATTGTTCTAGAACATCGGAAAACTTGGCAGAATCCCGAGGAGCCCCAAATTACAAAGGAGAACCCTAAATTTTTCCCAGAGCAAATGACAGGAAAAGAGAGCGATCAAACCGTGGAAATCTTGTCATTGAACTTTTGATCTTTGGAAGAGGGGACTGCGTGGAAGTGGACAGAGAAGAGCGCGGCAAATGCAATCGAGCATATAGCTGCAGTAAGCAACTTCCTTAGGAGAACCAATGGAATACACCTGCGCCTCTGCATTCCCCTCACAGCCTGTCTCTCAGGTAAACTCAGAGCGCTCTCTTTCTCAAGGAGGGAAACAAAATTACGATGATAAAAAAAGAGAACACTGAATCAATGTGTGTGGATCAACGAGAATCACTGAGGTAGCAGTTAGGAAGAATGTATGTGTGCGTCTCAGAGCGTGTGCGTGTCTTGCAGTGAAAGAGCAGAAAAAGAAGCGGTCGCCTCTTGGGTTTTGGCTTTTTCTGAGTGTCGTGCTACGATCGGTTTTCCTACTCATCCATACTCGCCGAGAGCTGCATAACATGATGCACGGTTTATATATACTCCCCTCCCCATCAGCCATCGGGTCTAATTTTGCGACCATGAAATACCGATGATGCTACTCATCCATACCGATGAAATACCCTTATTTCAGATTATCATCTCATTCTTCATTTATTAATTGCGTAGCGTGGTCCTTGTTTTATGCAGCAGTAATGTTCAAAATTAATTTCCAATTCCCGTGGGAACACACTGAGACTGATTAATTTTTTTTAAAAGTCGTGAATTAAAACTTGATTAAAATTTGAAGATCTTGATCGGGTCGTGGGACGTGACCGCTTCCTGTTGCCTCAGTTTAGCACCTGAGTTTCTTTCCTATCGTCTATATATAAAAAAAAAAATTACATTTGCACTGAACCCAATTTTATTGTGCGCGGGCGCGTGTGTTTTGTTAACGATGAAGGGATCCTTTCCTATATCAGATTTGATTTGTGCCCAGTGAAAGGAAACTAAACAGGAATTATTTATAAAAAATAAAAAATAAGCTGTAGTCATAAACGTTGCATGAAGGCGAGCTTCAGAGGCAAGTAAAAGCAACATGCATGAATGTGTGGGGACGCAGATGTATATGAACATTAATCACTTGGAAACTAAAAGCGTTATTACGGATGGTGAGATTCAAGGCCGACATATTTAAAAACATATGTACATCGTAACCTTTAAGAATGAGTAAGCAGTAAGCATGGGATTAGGTTAATTCCGTGCCATATATGCATTAATCAACCTCACAATGATAGGGGCCTTGAATCAATATTGAATCTGGAAGATGCCCACCTTCCTGCCACCACCATCCATCGCATCTAATTGATGATGTAATGCCTACCATTGAAGTGGCTAGCACCTCAGCTGGCTTTAATTAATCCCATCCCCTGATTTTTAATTTCATTTGCTTATATTACAGATCATCCATCAACGTTAATTAGACGTGCAACACCCACCGCTTATTGAGACCTGCTTAATGTTACATGGCACTTGTTATTCAGATTCATGAGAATTTCGGTCACTTGCTGATATTTATTTTTTTACTCAAAGAATGGGGGAAAACATGTTTTACTTGAGATGATAGCCAACCATAACATATATCGTCACTTGACTCGAGTTCATTATTTTAAGTATTTGGATAAGTATGTACATGCTCTTGTGTTGTTTACAATCGAAACGTCTCTATCCCAATAAGATGGTCAATGGCTTGGCACCATCTTAAAGGATATTGAACATCCAAGCTTACGAAAATTAGCCTGCAAGTTTATTTCGTGATAACTTGTATTCAGTATTTGTATTTATTGACAATAATAATTATTTGTATATTAAAAAAAAACACTACCCCCTCAATTTTTTTATAAGATAAAGTTGTTAAGTACATCCTATTTCTCTTTATAAGATGGATTTAGGATTGTCTCAAAAAAAAAAAAATTGTAAACTTCCCATTTTATCCTTACTTAATTGTAAAAATGACTCATTTTGTTGCTCATTTTACAAAATAATTTTCCCTCTCCGCTAAACAATTTTTTCCAATCACATATAATTTCTCTTCCATTTAAGTGAGGCTGTTTAAAAAAAATCAAATTTTATTTTTTGACATGCTTCCTGTACCTAGCCAGTTGTAACCCACTTTTTAAATAAAAATGAAAGAGAGTAATAAACTCATGGTGATCACTAATACATTAGCATGACATTACATTGAAATGACGCTTACATGCTTGTCTTTGCTTTTAATTAATCAATGAGTAACTGTTGAAACGACATACTGACGTGTCGCATAGGTAAGGCATCACTCGGGATTAGCGTGTCGTCTGCGTTTGGTGAGCAAGTTAATCGTCAGGGAATCTATCATTACACTTTAAAAGGCCCACTCGTGTGTGTGGCTCAGTGCTGTATTCTTTTTCATTCCTCATTCCTTTCTGTATTTTTTTTTTAAATGTAGCAATGGTGACTGTCAAGAAAAAAGAAAAAGAAATGATTTAAAAGGTATAGAAACGGTGTAATTTTGGAAAATGTATTGATATTGATTTTCGTCTCACATGATATGTTTACTCAATTATTTATTTTTTTTACAGATTTTTTAGAGGAAGGAAGAGTTGGGGAGGATGAGGTGGCATGTGAAGTTTCAATGGTGTTTACTAATAAGAATTTTTTTTTTTGAATAAAAGGCAAAATGATAGTAATACTGACATTTTACAGTAGATTAGGGATTGGGGGGTATGGGATATTGGAGTTCATCCTCCTTAAAAGCTGAGGAGCTCGTAAT